>JAGFPH010001126.1:210877-245410 GCA_018207615.1 Philaenus spumarius
TATTATTAGCGCTAATTTTATAAAACGTCGGCATTAAAACGCAATTTGTATACAACAGCGTATGTCCGCGAAAAATTGATGCCCGAATACAATTTATGAAAATTGTATGAATTACCATTGTTAAAATATTATTTAAAATACAATGACTAAATGTCCCCGAAAGAATACAACGTCCGAATATTATTAACGCAAATTTTTTAAAACGTCAGCATTAAAACGCAATTTAATATAGAAACAGTGTATGTCCGCGAAAAAATCGATGCCTGAATACAATTTATGAAAATTGTATGTACTACCATTATTGAAATATTATTTAAAATACAATGACAAAATATCCGCAAAAGAATACGACGTCCGAATATTATTAGCGCTAATTTTTTAAAACGTCAGCATTAAAACGCAATTTAATATACAACAGCGTATGTCCGCGAAAAAATCGATGCCTGAATACAATTAATGAAAATTGTATGAACTACCATTGTTGAAATATTCTTTAAAATACAATGGCAAATGTCCGAAAAAAAATACGACGTCCGAATATTATTAGCGTTAATTTTATAAAACGCAATACACAACAGCGTACATTCGCGAAAACCCCTACTTCTGAGAGCAATAATTAGTTCTTGTTTCTATAAAATACCGGCGTTAAAACTTACTTTAAATTACAATGGCTAAGGTCCGCGAAAAGGTTATTTAGATGACACTTGTAAAATTCGGAAAAGGTGGAATTAAATATCACTATTTGCGGGAACGAATAACAAGTAAAACAAAGGCACTTCGTCGGGATTCCTACAAAAAACATAAATAACGGGTAACGTAAATCCCGAAAATGTACAAAGTGTTTTACCCGAACTAAAAACAAATAGAATTATTATACTTTTGTTACAGATCTATAAGATTTGTAACTTTTCTTCACAGTATTCACCCTAATTCTATAAATAGACACGATAAGAAAAGAATCCATAAGTGGTTGACCTTGAGCCTACTTTACCTTTCTGTGTACAAAAAACCAATCATACGCATGAATGCGTTTACTAACGAAACAATTGCCTAAACATTTTACTAGGGAAAATGTACTCTCTAAGTACATCAAAGTAAGAGAGTTTTACATTTTTTTCCCACTGATATTTTATTGTTAAATGATTAATTGGGATTAAGTTTAAATACAGAGAATGTGATTGCAAATACTGGAGATTACATTCAAAATACGGAGAACTGGTTAGTCTGACAATGATATGAACTTAACTGATTATCTCTCGAAATCAGTATCGAGTTTCGGCTATAGATTCTTGTTACCGATATCAAATACAAAGTATCGGTGGTATCGTGAATCGGCCCATCCCTAATTTAAATTTTACAATGTTTAAAATAGATTAAGCACGTAAATTTATATGGTTTAATAATTCAGTACACATCGAATGTTTTGTTTGTGTTTGGAATCGAGGTACTGTAATTGGAATCGACTTTTGCGATCGATTCTCGATACCGATTACCGCACTAAGAATCAATGGAATCGATTTTAGGGAATCGGTGCTTGCTCATGCTGAATTCCCGCGATCGCGTTTACAAAACGAAAATAACTCAAGTGAAGGAATAAAATTCCCGGTTACACATCAAAATCACGGCTTTCTCCCGGAATTTTCAAGGTTAATTCATATTCCCGGCTATTTCCCGGTTTTCCTGGTTTTCCCGGTTGGTAGACACCCTGTATACCCAACTAATTGGGACCGAATACTGTTCGGTTTAATGGGAATTCGGACTAGGCGGACTTCATGAATAATATCAACATATTGACTTGTTAAATCGTAAATTATCAGCGGGGACATCTGCTGGTGTCAGCTCTATACAGCGATGGTCTGCTCGTGAACGCTCAAACTGATCTCATATCACGCGTAGACACGGCAAATGCTCTTGACCTCGCCTTACGTTACGAAGAAGTCGATTCAGTACTCTTCGTCAGAAAAAAAATCACTTTTTTTATAATCCATTTTTTAAGTGTGTGAAAATTAGTTATAATTGTGTTTAGCAGTGATTAAAAATTATTCTACAGAATTGTATAAATGTAGCTGATTTGTTGGCCTATTGTAAGTAACCAGCTTTCATTCCAATTTGGTTTCAGGTGTTTTCATCAAGCTTAGGCTCTATGTATATCTCTATTTAACTTCTTTGTATAACATCTTTTTGATTTCTCCTGTTTTTAAGTTAAGAAAAAGAAAATCAGTATTTTTTCTGACCTCTGTTCGAAATAGCGGGGTTCAGAATAGTAGGACTCACTCTACTGTACTTATAAATATCTTGATTTTTTAGTTTTGTTTAAATTAAATGTATAAACTAGCTCAGCTGTGTATTTTTAATAATTTTTGTTTTTTTTTAAGAGTATTATTTCCTATAAACAAATTATCCTAAATATGGGACCAGCACTAAAGAATTCCTCAGTCCTCACAACAAATGTATACAAAACATAATTTTGTTAATTAATTATTGTAGTAGCACCAAATCAATCAGATATTATGATATGAAAAATAATTTAGACTCGTACCTTTTTCGTTTACTGATGGTTGTTCTGGTTTGATTTTTTCCTTTTTTTCAATACTTTTTCTTCTTGTTTCTTCCTTCTTTTCTTTTTCCTTGCGAGATTCTCTTTTCTTATCCACTTTTTCTCGCACTTGTTCTTTAGGCTTTTCTTCAATCTTTTCTTCCAACGCAGTTGTTAAAATAGTAATTTCATCCTCTTCGTCATCATCGTCCAATTGACCTTCTTCCTCTTCGACTGATAACTGTAGTTCTTCTGCGGACACGGGTTTTGCTCCAGGAACTAATTCCTAAAAATACCAAATTTATAGAGAATTATTATAGATTATATTTTGTATATTGACACAGTCAGATAGTTCAGACAACAATATTTCATTAGTAATATTACAGAACATGGATTTTTAAATAAAATATAGTAAAATAAATATCCTTTAACAATGTAATTTTTGTTGTTCTACTCTAAACACACTGTCACTTATTATTAGTATAGACATGTAAAACTTGTCTTGGACATTATTGTTATTATGTATTGCAAATTCTATCATTGTTGCCCAATACAGCAGTAAACCAAACAGAGAACAGATTTTTTAAACAGCTTAAATTGTAAAATATGAGATTTGTAAAATAGGTAAGGTTTAGATATGCCAACCTACTAAAAGGTTTCGCTCTTTTTGTCAAAAGAAAAGAAAGCATCAAGAAGTAAGTAAGTAACTTGGTGATAACAATGAATACTTAAAAGTTAAGAAGCGCAGGTCCTATGTACTAAATTTTAATAGATTTTTCTAACTTGAAGTTGTAGTACAGCAATGAACCGTGAGGAAAAGCTGGCAAACCATTTAACTTGTGGTGAAGTGCGAGAGACAATGTTTTCCTCCTATCTCTCTCTGGTAAGTGGTGACCACACAAAGCGAGCGCGACATTTAGTATGTCGCACTCTCTCGCTCTTGACCGTGCACAAAATGGTTTGCTAGCGCTGCGTCGCGGTTGATTGCTGTACTACAACTTCAAGTTAGAAAAATTTATTAGAATTCAGTCCAGCAAGACCTGGGCTTCTTTACATTTTTTAAGTATTCATTGGTGATAAGTTGTCCTAGGCCAGTACCAATTTTAAACTAAAATTTACAAAGTAAGTTAGGTTTTTATACGTTAAGGTCGGTGACAAAATTGCAATTGTTAAAATCAATATACCATTCTTTGATTGGCTTAAAGCTGGAATATGGTACTGAAGTTTGGGGAGGTGCGTACTAAAGTATCTTAAAACCAGTTATTGTTCTTCAGAAGCATTTATGATATGTTTGTGTCTGCCTCACTTGGCTGGAAATGATATTTATAAATACCTTAGTTTTGCGTTTACTGCTCTTAAAGAATTGTGATTCGACAATGCCTGAACAATAGGCGAAACGTGCGTCATCACTTAAATGGTGACCAAAGAAAGAACTGCGAGCATTTTATTCAAATTATGGCAAATGTAACTTAATTGGAGCACACTGCTCAATTATTCAAAATTCTTAACATTTTACTCTTTAGAAATATATATATATATTTAAAGTATTAAGAGTATTCTTCATTAGAAGTCGAGGGAATTATAACACAGGGGCTAGAGGGAAAACTTTACGGAATAATTTAAACTTAGTTTTTCTTAAACCAAATTGAACTATTTTTAAGAAATTTTATTCATATCTTACTGCAAATGTTTTTAATTTGATGCCTCTAAAAATTAAACTTTGTAGAAATAAAATCGAGTTCTGTAGACTTGTAAAACAATATTTACTAGAACAGGAGTAAGTCGATATATTATGTTTTTCAGCAATAACCAGTTTAGGGGGGAAAAACTTTCAGTATCGTCAAGTATTTATGTTTTATTCTTGAAAGCTCCCTTCTTCACTGCTATAATGAATAGTAGACGTATTGGTGAGTGTGTAGGCTAAGTGTGAATGTATGTGTGCAATTGAAGTTGTAATGCACTTTGTTATTGTTATTATGTAGAAGTTTGTTACATTTTGTTTTTGGTAAACTTTTAATTTCTAAAAGAGGTGTTTTTGAAAACAATTAAATTAATGCGGGTTTTTTTTATTATATAATTTATTTTTTGCGGTTATGGATTTATTGTGTTACTATTTTTGTCAAAAGTATAAAGCCAAATCTAAATGACTGTAAATGTACAGTTGAACTTGTCGGTCGTGTCATTTTTTCTGAGCTGTTTATTTGTTAGAATTGTGTAAAATATTTTCATCCCAAACAGGTTTTAACCTCAGGATGAATTAACCCTTTCCTATTTTCTATTTATGTTATTATGAAATTATATTTTCTATGTATTATTTTACATATTTATTTTATTATCACGGAACGCGGTAGCGTTCCATGCGTCGAGCTATGGCACACTTATTTACTTCTTACTTCTTCTTTCAAGCTTCCGGCTTCAGGTAATGCCGACGACTCGGTGTCCGTGGTAAACCGCAGCTGCCAATGCCCAGTACTCTTTCTTTTGCAGTATAACTTTCATGGGGTTTGGAATGTCTTTTAGTGCTGTTAGAAGGGCCGTCCTGGCTGTGTTTTCGTTCGAGCATTCGAGTAGTATGTGCTTCAGCGTTTCCTCTCCATTCCACAGTTATTGCAGGTTTCGGAATCGACTAGTCGGAATCTTTTCAGATAGCTGTTCGTAATGATATGGCCGACTCTAGCTCTCGTAATGAAGGTCGCAATGTGGCGACTGACACCTCTGTACCAGTTTGCAGGCGTCGGAGCTTTTTGAATTTCGAATAACGATCTTCCGACAGTGTCAGTGCTCCATCTCTGTATCCATTCATCTGTTATTGATTTGCAGATTATATTTTTGCATTTGTTTAGTGATAGTTTTGGTGGCATGACGGGGCCCATTTTTGTGGCACGTTTTGCTATTTTGTCTGCCTGCTCGTTGCCGCTTATTCCGCAATGAGATGGAACCCACTGGAAGACGATATTTTTTCCTTTTTTCTTCAGAGCATGGAGTATGGAGGCACACTAACGCACTATATTATGTTTGAAATGGGCGAGCTCGATTTTCATTTTCTCTTATTTTAACAAATTGCGGCTCTAAATGAATTGAAAACTCTTTTAATAGGATATATGAACCCTAATTGTGTGATTTTGAATGGAAAATCCATTCAGAATGTTGTTAATAATGATATTGAAGGACTGTGCCACTCATTTTACTCGATACGACGATCTTTCTTTCCTTCTAACCTTAGTGCGCATGCGTCGCGGCATATCACGGAATATTTTAAACTAAGAAAACATTTTAGAATATTTTGCCTTTAAGGATTGAAACAACCCCAATTACTTAACTAGTGAAGTGTTCGTATAATAGTAACGGATGTACGCTCGCTTTTATTGGAGTTGCTGTTTCAATCGAGGTTTATTGATGAAAGCTGTTTCTGATAGCTATTATATAGTCCACTGATAACGATTAAACAATAAAATTGTTGATTTTAAATAAACCACTGAATAAATCAAAACAGATACATATCACTTTTAAGTCAAGGGAAACCTTCCAAATTAGATTTTTCTAGGCATTATAGTTTTTGAAATTTAAATTTCTAGTAAATTATTATAGTTTGGATATATTATTTAAAAAAATTGTGTAATACATAACAAACTTTGTTGTTTAATTAAACACTTAAAATAAAAACTAACCTAACCAATGGTTTTAAACTCTATTGATAAATTTGTATTAGTAAATATTGTATTTGTAAGTAAACACTAATAGTTTAAAAATTTTATTTGTTAAACTGAAAAGACCTAAGCGGTCATTATCGCCTAATAGTTTTTGTTGATAAATTAATTATAATGTTATTAAACAAAAGCCAGAAAAACTCACTAATAGTTCTAGTTTTACAAGTTGTAATTTGACGAATTGTAGTTCAGAATTGTGAAGCAAGAACTTAGGCGCTAGACTCCTACGCAAACAAACTCATTGCAAAACTTACTGTAATTTGTAACTTACAATTGGCATAAAACTCACAGTTTAACAAAATATGTTGTTCCAATTAAACCTAACCCTACTTTCCTTAAGATTTTAAGGCATGCAATATCCTATTTTTGTTAAAAGTTGTTATGCTGGTTTCAATACAATACCATATTTTTCAAGTTTAAACTATGAAAGTAATACTAGATTGAGTTTAAGTAACCGTTACCTTGAGCGAATTAGTTGATATTGATACTAATGGCTTTTTTGTGGGCCGAATACTTTTACTAGCTCCCCATCTCCTTTTACGTACAACTTGAGCTTGTTCGCCTCCTTCACCATCTGAAACAAAATATTGTAGAACTTTTCACTTTTGCCTGAAGTGAGGGGAAAAAACAAATAAGCAGTTAAATGCTAGTAAAAAATCCAGGGCTGTGCAAATCCAGAAATTCTAGATCGAATCCGAATAATATTCTTTCATTCATTTCGAATCCGAATAATATTTGTATGCTAATTACGAATCCGAATCGAATCCAAATAATATGTTTAGGCTAATTACGAATCCGAATCGGGTCCGAATCTCAAGCCTACGAATCCGAATCTCAAATCTACGAATTCAAATCAAATCCAAATCTTCTAAAGTTTGTCGAATTGATTTTATAAAAATTATTATTTATTGGACTGTGAGTAGCTTATTTTAAAATTAAATTATATTAAAAACTAACATTGAATCCAAGTCCAACTTCTTTTTATTGGGAATTTAACACAATCAAATACAGCCCACCTACTAACTGGTATCATAATTTAGTTAATAATAATTATTAAGTGAATAACATAATACAAATTTAATAGGCTAATTAAATCAGGTAATGTCAAAAATTAAAAAATCAAACTGCAACACTTATAGGCTGCAGTAAAACATTTAATTCACAGCAGCCTAACATAGTGCAACATTCTCTGTTCAAAACCATTAATTACTTTTTTCTCATTCGTACCGTTTTATCCTTGAAAAATTTTCGAATCTTTTCAGTCACTACTCGATCTTTCGAACCGAATCTAGATTTTCGGATTCGTTTTCGAATACGAATCCGAATATTTTTGCATGGCGGATTCAACTATCGAATCCGAATTGAATCCAGAGATGGATTCGGATTCGAATCTATTTTCGAACTATTTGCACAGCCCTGAAAAAATCACGCATTATATGTGTTCCGTACATAGGTTTAGGTATTCCCATTTTAAGTTTTTTTATAGGATTTTTAAGACACCAACAGAGAAATCAAGTGTTTGATTTGTTTATAAGATACCAAAGTGTTGACGATAAATTATCACTCTGTTTATAAAATAAGTTATTTTCTCAACGACACTAAATAAAGTTATTGTATTTGTAGCCATATCCGATTGCTATTATACATAATATTATTTACGTACTTGCCTTAGCAATCCTTTTAGAAGTTTTTCTCGTTTACAGCTGTTTCAGCTTTTAATTTTCAGGCATCATAAGAACGAATACAAAAAACACTTCACACAATTACACTTATTAACAGAGATTAATTTCATATTTAACTAATAAATCAATAAACACACAAAACGACACTTGTTAAATTTATTTATGTCACAGTATGTGACTGTCATCAAATCTATCATATCACAAACTGTAAAATATATGTTCAAACTGGCAGTCAGTAGCCATAGCATTTTACAACTTTAAGAAGGCAGACTTAATAATTATTTATAATATTCATTAATGATTGTGACGTAAGGTTATTCTAGCCTCAAATAAAGAGTACAGCATACAGAATTCAGTCAGGTAGCCTCGATACAGTCTAATAGTATACAGACTTCTTGGAGCCGAAGTAAACGCTGATTAGTTGGAGAAAAAATATGCGAGTCGCATGGAAACAACGAAGGATGCTGATTGGTGGAAAATAGATGACGTGCATGCCGAAGCAAGTTTGTCAGCAAGCGGCTTCAATCTTCGAACGACAGTCAAGCAAGCAGGATCTGTTGAGCGTTACTCCCAGCTCAGGTACAAAATTACCACAAATAATGTGTTTTCAACGTTTAAAGTAATATAGTTGTGAAGAAGAACAGTGTTCTGAACAGATTCATGTAAAAAACAGTGAAATCAGCGTAATTTTAAGAGAAATATTGAAAATTAAAAGTTGTCCAACTCTAGGACAATGTGCGAATTGGCGCGAGACTGAACAAAGTGGATAAAAATCGTGAACTGTGTTAAATGAGGCTGTGTTTTTATAACTGACTATAAATAAAGAACAAAGTGGACTTATCGGGTTTGGTATTTTTTCATTTAAATTTAAACTGTGCACAGAAAACCGTAAGTAGAGTTAAAGTATATCATTGTCTGCATTCTAAAATTTCTATGTATCTGTTAATATAAATCATTTCTGTGTGAAAGCGAAAGTCTGGTAGACCAGATTTTCGCTTTCACACAACATTCACACACAAAATGATAATATATATCTCGAGAAAGGCCAGGTCATAGTTACTGAACAATATTTGTCTCGTTTCCATCTAACTAGAGTTGGCTACTGTTTTGAAACACTGTATCGAAACTTGACAGAATTCAACTGTTTCGAAACAATCCAACGCGTTTCTACGTTCCATTTGTCGTAAGACGAAATGGTGAGAGACTTCCCTGCGCTATGCGCACCGTTTCGTTTTTGACCGTTGGGTGAGGGTTAAGGGGTTTTACTTTCTTAGTAAAATGCGTGAAACAAGAGAACACGCGTCACATGATCATTTTAGTTTGTAAAATATAATTACTTCATTATATTATTTAATATATTTCTTTATTCTCAGTAACTTTAAATTTTATATTTATTGAATTTGGAAGGTATAGTATGTTTTAGTGATATTGCATTAAACTACTGTAAATAAGTAATTGATAAGTAGTCTAATTAGTTTTACGTTAACTATGTGTTTGCTATGTGTGAAACCCCATCTGTATCTATGTTTCAAAACCTGTTTCAGTGTACCACATAGAAAATTGCCTCTGCGTATAGAAGTTGAGTGTGAGTAGCCTAGTAGTTTCATTCGATTGACTGTTTCATGTTTCGAAACGTAAAAGAGTAGTAGTTTGCAACGAGTTACCTAGTTGCCTAAATGTAACTAGTTGCGCGCATGCGCGTCCGAACTGACCTTGTAACTCCACATTGAGTCAGAAGTCAGTGTAGTCCCGAGCGCCGACCTATCAACTATACGTAAACGGCAGGTAAAACGTCCGTTGGTGTCGAGGTTCTACGCTCACTTAAATCCTTTGTTAATATGCCATAAGCATTCTAATTAATTTATATTATAATCGGTAATCGCGTAACGTGATATTGTAACAAATCGCGCACTCGTAATGAATATTAAGCGGGGATAAGTTCGGTTCGGTTAGAACCCTATCGTGTACAAATGGTGACTAGTGATTTAGATTAAGTTAAAGTGTAATAGTTTAGATTTATATTTAATTAATTAAGCGCTTGTTAAAAGCTGGCAGAATCGGATTTGCAGGGTACGGCTAAAGGCAATCGGTTAAATTAGGGTTGATGATTAATTAATTGCTCTGGGTATCTGGGTATCGTCCATTTTGCATCGACAGTTCCAGTCACGTCTTCCATAAATTTACTAACTCGGTGCAAATACACGCTGACTAGCGATTCCCAATACGATCAAAGGGATAACTGGTACAAGTTTCAAAAGTTTCGAAACATCTTACTGTTTCATTTTGCCCATGTCTACGATCTAACACACTCTAACATGTAACAGATGCAAGATTAAAGAAGACACTATGGAACATATGCTACTACAGTACACTCAAGCTCTGTAAAAATAAAGCTATCAGACCATGCGCAGTTACTAAACCCAGACTGTTGAATAAAAGAAATTCTAAAAAAAAAAGAACCGACTTCTAATACTGGCACCCCAGGGGTACAAGGCGCATTGCGCTATTGATGTTGGGTGATATACAACAAACGGATTAAGAAGTAAGTAATAATGTAAAAGTATTTGCATTAAAGAATAATAATTTCATGCACTACATTAAATTAATTGTTTGCCAGTACTCACTTTCTGGAGATTTGTTTGCTTCGTGTTCCTAGAAAAAAAAGAAAATATAATTTGTATTTTTAACTAAATACACTTTTTCGACTATTAAAATGTCTATTATTACCTTAAGATTCTATTAAAAATAATTATTATAATTCATGTTTTCGCAAAATCAATGATAATTTATTTTGAAGAGAAAATGTTTGTGAAAGTTAAACTAAACTACAGTAGAACCTAATGTGGACCGAGGATACGTCGGATAAGTGAAAACTAGGATAAGAGGGAAACGTATGGTAAACTGGTGAAACCAATAAAAATATGGTCAAAGTTGTGTAAAAGGCATCTACTGTATTATCAAATGAAAAACTAACATCCAAATAAAATACAAAATGGTAAAAAGACGTGCATAGGCTACAGTACATATATCAGTTAAAAAAATTATTTCTTGAATAAGTCCATAAGTGTTTTCTTTTTAACAGAACTCGCTTGATTGTGCGCCTTTTCTATTTTTACACTACTGGTTTTAACTGGTTTACTGTACATTGCCATAACACAGTGAGCTTTATTGAACAATATGACATTAGTGAAAAAGCATTAACGAAATTGTATTGATGATTAGCAAACTGAACTTTAATTTTTTTTATTTTTGACTACTTTGGTTAACCCAGAACTCGGTTAGTCCAGGCTGGGATATCCTCAACTCTAATTAATTAGATATCTATGAAATGTTTTGCCAAGTGTTGTTATTTAAGTTTCATATGCTATGTATTGTTAAGCTTGATAAAAGTTGGACTGAACAAGCATGTAATTTTTTTTTGGGTGCCTTTTGTAGCTTAAGCACTTTGGACAGTACATATAAGCTTGCCCACTTAAATTTTGGCAATCTTATAAGGTAAAATAAACTGTTTGTGGCAGCATATGTTTATGTATTACAATTACACTAAAACAAATAATGTTGTATAAGAGATGCATACCCTATTTGTATTATTATCAATTTCTTGTGACTTGATTTCTTCCTTCTCTTCCTTCTTGAATTCCTCTTCAGAGCTGAAAATAAAATTTGAATATAAGTACAAAAACAATATACAAACATTAAGACATACAATCTAACGTTGGGTGTAAATTAAAAGTGAATTCTTTACCTTTTGGGAATTATAAATGAAAATATAATGTAGTTAATCTGTTGTTTTACAATTTACTAGCGGAAACCCCTGCGTGCTCCGCACGTCAAACCCGTTGGAACCTTCTATACACATAATCATGTTATGTTTTCTTTATAATAAAGGTGTAAGATTAATAATAACCCTAAAGCTAAGATGGTAAATAACGTTAAATGTTCAAATTATTTTGTATATTTTATAACAGCAGTTATAATAAAGGTTAAAAGAACCAGCAAGGCTCAGGTCTACACTTTAATAAAAACCTAACCTAAAAGTTTGAAATACAAATAGTTGCTTCAAAGTGTGAAATCGGGTGTTAATGGAAATATTAGAGCAAACAGCTGTTTTATCTGTTAGTTTATTCAATTGGTTACTATGGTAACTCATCAGTCTAAGCCTAACCTAAGAAATTTTTCCGACTAAATTTACAAATATTGAAATAAAAAATGTTTTAATCAAAATTAATTATAGCCTATTATAGCTTTTTATTAGTAAAACTATTTTTTCAATCGGTTCAGTAGTTCCAGAAATTACCCCCTTCATACACAAAAAAACACAAATTTTACCTCTTTATAATATTAGTATAGATTTGGAACTATATTAAACTCAGTTGTTTACTTATATTTTGAAAATTTTCACATATTTTTTACTTTAAGCAAGTTAACTTTATTGCCTAAATTAGTGTCATTATTATACGGCTTGGCATACAAGAACACATAAGCACAGCTTATCCTAACCTTAATTAGTTGATTTAAACATTAAAATAATTTATACGATTAACTTTGAGGTTATATTTAGGCCTAACTCCACTGTTCAAAACAAGTTCTAAAGAAAATTTGGGAATTGTAATATGAAGTATATGCAGAGAACCAACAACACAAATGCCTCTTATATAAGTTTTCAGTTTAAAATAAAAAAACATACATTTCATGTACGTAGTGAATTTATATGCACTGTTATTTGCGATCTATTAAATACTCTAATGGGAGGAATTGATATTTACTGCCAGTTTGTTTCCAACCGGAATGGTTGAAACCATTTTTACTTGGTACAGTATAGGAGGGACTGCTAAAATAAACAAATAATTAGTATTTTATCCGTATGCCGCGTCAAGAAAGTATGCTTTAACAAGTCAATACGTTGATATTATTCATGAAATCCGCCTATTCCGAATTCCCGCTAAACCGAACAGTGTTCGGTCCCAATTAGTTTGGAATAACTGGACTCTACTGTACAACTGAAAATAATTCAATACCATTTTAGTTAATCAAAGTAAGTTTATACAATTGGATTTAAAACTATTTTGTCAATCATATTACAATAATTAAGATACTCACTCTGACGACTCCTTTTTCTGGCTGTCGGATGTGTGCTGTTCAATTACTGGTGACTTCGCTCGGTTTCGTCTTTTTAACTTAACTTTTGTCCTAGAGCGGGATGATCTTTGTTCACTGTCGCTGTTAGAACTGGATCTGCTGGAGCTTCTACTTCTTTCGGAGTCAGATTCATGTTTTTTCTTCTCGCTTAAAAAAAATGTACGTGATCAAAACATATTACTAATAATTATTAATGTATGTCTTATAGAAAAGCCTAATAACCAAGGATAAATTCAAATAGAACGCCAAAGTTAAAAAAGTTCACTTTTCAACCTACGCCATAAGTTTTTATACTTAAACTATTTTAAACCACAAGTTTAATAGAACATTGTAACAGTTAACATTCACAGATGGTGTGCTAGTTAATTCTGCCGTGTTCCCTACCTTTCTCTTACTCGACACCAATCCAAGCGTGTCTAAATAATAAATCGGTCACAACATTGTGTGCAACATTTACTTAACCACTGGTTTGGATACAGCGCTACGCTACGTTGAACAACAACCCAAAGCTACTGCAGCCGATACCGTATTAATCGGTCGTTGGCGTGACATACTAGAGGAGACACCTACGTGCTCAGCACGCCAACCCCCTATGGAACCTTCTAAAAACATATGTTATGTTTTATGTATAATAAAGGTGTAAGATTAATAATAACCTCAAAACTAAGATGGTAAATAATGTTAAATGTTCAAATCAAATTATTTCGTATATTTTATAACAGTTATAATAAAGGTTAAAAGAACCAGTAAGGCTCAGGTGTACACTTAATCAAAAACCTAACCAAAAAGTTGTAACTCACTATCAATTACCGTATATTATCAATAAATAGGCCTATTATATGTCTTATTTATTTTTATTTAGGATGTAACATAGTGTTTTCTTATTTTTCAATTCCTTAACGCAAGTTTTTATTAGTTTGTGTGTGTTGAAACATGTGTTGTTCAGTATAGACCTAACTTAAAATATTATTTGGTACTAAAAGCTGAACATCCGAATCAACTGTATTATCTGTTATGTTATTCAATTGGTTGCTATGGTAATTTATGTAAATACATTCAAGAAGTTGTTTCATCAGTCTAGGCCTGACCTAAAATTATGTTTAATTTATTTTACCTGCCTTAACGGCAACATACACATATGATTTATGTACTTGTGTGCACATCTTTGAATGATATAAGTTTCATCTTTCAATTGTCGTTTTTAGTTTTTCATATGTTGCTTATTTATTGGTATTACAGCTGTTAGACGCTGTTTAACGTCAAACTTGATCCTGTGAATTTGTTCGTTGAAAGATACTGGCCACTAATTATTTTCTCTAAGCCAGCTAATTGGTTTTGTTAAAATTGTCTGTTCTTAGATGCACAATCATGTGTTTTAAAAATCAGCTGGTTAGAATACGTCTTAAAAAGTTATTTTATTACATTCTAAATGAAATTATTTGAAAAATGTAAGTAAATTGTGCAAATATAGAATGATTGATCTTTCATTTAAAACAAACCGCGTGTAAAACGGTTCAGTGGAAACCTCAAGTGAACTCTTCAAAGAAGTGCAAAGTTGAAATTTTACACCATGTTAAATTGCCATAAGAAAACTTTTAATCTCGTTTTTTAAATAGTTACAGACCAGATACCAAAATCTAGGGTAAAATGAGCAAATATAGGGGTTAGAGATGGGAATTACCGTTACATTGTGGTAATAGTCTGCAACGTTCCACGGCGTCTTGGTAATAGGTTGAAATAACGTATTAAATTTGTAACGTATTAATAATAGGTGGTGGGAAATTGCCGAGGTGTTATTTGATATAACGTTGCAGACGAAATTACTGAACTATTAATTTGGTAATATGATGTTGCGTTGCGGGCAAGTTATTGTAGACAGTTTTAGCAAGGTGTATTATTAATTAATTTAGTATTTCGTTGCAGACGAGATTACTTAATGAAATGTTACCGATATTCTCAAGTAATATTGTCTGCAGTGTTACCAATGAATACAGAATAATACAGAAAGGATTCTGTATTCATTGGTGTTACTTGAATATTCCAAGAAACGCCTTTATTAACAAAATACATTAAAACAAACATTTTCAGAATGATTAGATACCTGTAAATAAATAAATATATAATATAAAAGTACCTAATAATAAGATTTAAACTTAGAGTAATTATTGATAACTCAAAATTTAAAAACGTAAAATTTTAAATACTCAGCTTCAAATTAAAGTAAACATTAAAAATATGTTATTCATTTAATGTAAGGGTTCCAAGCGAGATTATTTTGTTAAAAAGTTACCAAGATTCTCAAGTAATTTCTTCTGCTGTCTGCTGCTTTAAGTTAAATGTTTCGAAGAAAATCTTTACTAACAAAATGCAATTAAAATTGTCAAAATAATTATATTTAAATAAATATATAATATACAAATTATGAGAAATCAAACGTAAACCTAGAGTAATTTTATTGATGACAAAAATTTGAAAAACATAATTTTACGTTAAAGTTTTAGACTAAATTAAATTGCACAGTGTCAATAATAATTGTTTAAATTCAACTATTCCCTAAGGCCTAGGGAAGGATAGTTCTATAGAACAGTTTTATTTTTTTAATATTTTATGTCAGCTGTAATTATTATGTCAATTCGCATTTCTGCATATAAACTACTATGTGTAATGGATTCTTTTATTAAATGAATAGACATCGGGAAGGGCAAGAAATATTTCCTGGAATCTCACACCAAACATCCTGTTTATTCCGGTTTAATAATGTGTAGTCTGTGATGCATCTGTTAATATTGTAACGTATTAACGCAAGCGAAGAAAGTAATCTGCTGCCCGTTTTTTTAAAGGGTATTATTTTTGTCAAGGTATTATTTTTGTCAAGGTGTTATTTTTGTCAAGGTATTATTTTGTAATGTAACGTTGAAGATATGATTACTTGATGCAAGACTGGAATTAACACCTCTCTGGAACGTTCGTCAGTTCCCTTCCCTGCGTTATCGCTCGACGTTACAAAAATAATAGGGTGTCCTACGTAAAGTATTAACGTGGTAATAGTCTGCAACGCATTAATAGTATTATTTTTCCTGTTACGTTAAATAACGCCCACTTCTAATAGGGGTTATTCCCTTTCATTTGACACTACCCGCGTGTAAATCGGTCCAGTTTAAGTGTCACACGTTCTTCTGGAAGATTTTTAATGTATAGGATTTTTGTACTGTATATAAAATTACGTTTATACTTCAGTGTTCAATACGAAACTGTGTATATTTAATAAAACTTTCATTTTTGCGGTTATACGAGGCCTATAAATGGTAGTTTTATTTTAACCTCTGCATATTCAGTGTAATTCGAGTTTCTCACAATCCGAGGTACTCTCGGTCCCATTCAACTCGAAATATCAGGACTCTACTGTATATGCACCTAAGTTTTTAAGTCAGTAATCTGAAATTATTGCTAGTTCAAGTAATATTGCTGATACGGACAGTAAAATTGACAGACTAATTGATTATGTTACTGATGAGTGTATTATTGAATAGTAAGCATAATATACATTTATTTGCAGTATTGTTTAAATAATAGTTGTATATATTATTTTGTACAGGTTATTGCATGTTTTTTCTTTGAATAACTGTACATTTCTCCGTAAGTCATACTGTGTGATTTATTATACATCTATATTAGGCATGATTCAATTTGAAGAAAAACCAATTTGTATTCATTCCTAAGCAAGTAAGACTAAACATTTTGGTTGTATATTTCTTTTGTATTTTATAAATTAATATTCTTTTTTGTTTAAAACATTTAGTTTAATTTTCATGTGCATATTTTTTTCGTACGATTTGTTAGATTGTTTGTACTTATTTGAGATATTTTTCAGGTTAGAATTATTATTATTAAAATATAACGCCATGCATGAGTTCTGGTTGAGTCGATTGGTTATAGAACTTTGCGAGGGAATAGAAATTGTACGTTTGCGCGTTCTTTGGCCAACACGGTTTTGCTTTGAACATAAAGTACACTGACATCATAAGCTAAACTTGTTTGGTATCTGTGATCAAATTTTTTTGCATACATTAGCGATCACAGATGGGGTTATTGTGAATCGTAGACAGTAGATGGACCGTTTCAGTGTTCCCGAAGTTTGTTTAACGTTGCAAATATCAAAGAGTATTTAAAATGATAAATGTATGCAAATTAAGATATTATTGTGTTATGAATTTGAATGAGCTTGTTTTCTATTATTTATGTTTATGACAATGTCACCAGTTTTATGACTTTTGATTAGAGGTTTCAATCCCGAGATTTGGGATCCCGGACCATTTTACGGTTCCGTTAATCCCGGGATTAAAAAATCTTAGGATAATTAGATTAAAAAACAAGAAATTCATAGATTTTCTCGTAAATGATAATTTACTTCTTATTTTCTACGTGAACCTGTTTATATGATGTACAATGTACAGTAATTAATTTTATTACAAAATTATTGTAATCCAATATAACTTTAATTAATTGAAAGAAGAAAAATATGATAATTTATGTCAAAACTTAGGACTGATGATGTTAAACTGCGAATGTTACTTTTTAATATTCATACATTCTTATCAGCAAAGCCGTGACACCCTACCGAAGAGACAGACTTGACCTTCAACGATCTCACTCGAGTCTACAGTGTTATAGTTTACTATAGTTTGGTGTGTATTTAGAGTATTAGTAGAGTAGAGCCTATTTAGAGTATTATTTTGTGTACTAAAAACATCTTTGAGAAATAATATATAACGATTCTAAATCACTATGTTAAACAGTAGGAATTAAATACCTTGAATTTATTTTTGCAGGTTTTTGTTCAGCATCTTCCTCATTGACGTCACCTTTCACTTTTTCTTCAACATCAGGTGTTTTATGTATTTTCGGTTCATCTGGAGGTTCAGGGATTTCCGACAGATCTACAGACAAATACGATTTCTCCTCCGTTTCAGCAGTTTTCTCTTCCTCGGAATTTTTAGTACGTTCTACCTCAACAATGTCTTTTTTCCCCGGCGGGGTTTGAATTTCTTCTAATGACGGTGATATTTCATTTTCTTGTTTTTGATTTGATTCTGTTTTGCTTGAACTGTTTATTTGATCATCACTCGGCAATGGTATGTCTGAATTTAAAACGTCAATATGGATTTGTTGAGTATGTTCTTGTTCGACTTCGGAAATTTTGTTTTCTTCTGGAGGAGGGATTTCTTTGACACTTTCGGATTCGTCGGCAGATTTTTTGTCCAAAACTAAATTACTAACATTTATTATTTTTATTTTTGTAGGACTTCCCTCTGATACACCACAAACTACTTTAGAAGACTCTGACAATGAAGGACTATTTCTTGATGATGTACGAGTGCGGTGTTTAGATTTTTTTGAATCTTTATCGCCATCTTCATGGACAGATTCATCTGTGCTTCGGCTACTTGTTCCTCCATCACTAGGACGACTTGATCTAAAAATCACAAATAAAATTAGCAATATAAATAAAGAATAACTTGTATTAAATATAAATAAAATAATTAGTTGAGTTAATGGCAAATTGTACTTATTTCTCTCGATTAGTAACAGATGAAACTGGGTGTTGGAAACGATAAAGTTGATAATAGCCTATAAATAAACCACCTAGGAGTTTTTCAAAGCAGAAACAATACCTAACTTTGCAACTTATTGAGATCACAACGAGCTAACCCCAAACCGATAACAACCGCATATTTTTTTAGTACTCAATATGATTTTATTATTACGTAAAAATGTTGTTGAAACAATAAAGAGAACAGACAACTGCTCCCCGTGCCAGACTGCACTAAGTGACGTTCTCTCAGGCGCAAGATGCAACAATTTCGAACAAATGTGTAAATTTGCATACATTTGCATATTCAGTTAATTAATATACTCAAAATCATCCAATCGTAATAAAACCGGCAACATTGGAAAGGAAATGAATTAAACTTAATTTTTGTATTTAAAACCTATTCGGAAAACATATATTAACATACGTTTTGACTACGTTTTGAACTAGTTTTGACAAGAAATTGGCTGCTTGCATCTAGATGCTTTCGTTTTGAATATTTCATCAAACCTAATACGATTAAAAAGAAATTTATAGTTACCTTCTTTTACCAGAGTCACCAGATTCTGGGGTCTCTGCAGGTCGCTGCCTACAAATTTTAAGTTTTTGTATTTCCCCTCCAGCTCCATTAGCACTTTGTACTTTCCACAAACTTCCTCCGTCCTTATCCTTACCAGTACCCTCGGGTACTTCACCCTAGAAATTAAACAAAACTTAATAATTTCTCAAACAAAAACACAATTCTCTCAAAAAACATTTAATGGCCAAACGTGTTTCAACGACAAATTAGTCATTTTCAGAGACATTAAATTATAACTTAGATATAGATTAGTTGTAGCTGAAATGTCACTGAACATGACAACTTTGTTGTTGAAACGCGTTTGACCATTAAACATTTTTTATAAGAATTGTTTTGTGTAATTTTTAAGAATAATAATGCTCACGAATCAAGCTTAATTATATTTATAAAACTTAATAACAATGGTACAAACCTAATCTTTGTAAATTAAAATATCTGACTAATCTATCTATATATATATATATATATATATATATATATAATCCAAACACCACTCACTGTGGACTCATCACGAAATCTCAAACCACCGAACGGATTTGAATGAAATTTGGTAGGTAGCTTCCTCTAGGGTCTTAAGTGCTCGCTAAGAAAGGTATTTAAAAAATTTGAAATTTTAGGGGGGGTTGGGGGGGGGGGGGGTCAAAGTTACTAAAAATCCCAAAAGAAATACATAGGCTAGTGTAATATATTTTTTTTTTTTGTTAATATACATTTAACTTTGATTTATCTACCCGGCTAAAGCCGGTTCGGGCAGCTAGTAGTTATAAAATAAGCAGTAACCAGGGTGGCTAATGATATGACCTTTTGAAATTCCCTGACTAAATAACTTTTTCCCTGACCAATCTTAGAAAAAGCACAAACAAAACCATGCTAATTTTATTTTAGTAAATCAATCAAATTATATTGGTGAGCAAATCAATTTATAGGGAATTAATTAAACACGGTAATATTATAACAATTAAATATTTAATACTATCTATGTTACTGTACCAACCACCAGCAGTTCCAAATTACACATTTATGACTATAAATATAAAATTAAACAATGAATTACTCACATTATATTTTATTATATTATAACAAAAGAAATAACTATAATTGGTTTTGTAATCCAACTACCGGTACTGATTTGCATTGAATATTTAATTAATTGATATGAAGATACCCAAATTCGAAAACATTTAATAATAAAACTAACATTTTTAGAAACCGCACGTTAGGGAAAGATTTCGAGGTAAGGGTGTTAACGGCAAGTGTATTGGAACAAGCAGCCACAATCACTCCCGTAACTTGCCGATAATTGTTTTTACGTATCAGAATACGTAGTTTTCTTATTGATTAATTTAGATGTTCATTTTATCTTTAATGTTTATTTTCTCAATTAAAAATTGTATTAATCTATGATTTTAAATAGTTATTTTTAACTATTTTCCTTAAAAATGTTATTTTTCCCTGACCTTAACCAAAATTCCCTGACTTTTCCCAAAAAGTAAAATTCCCTGACTTTTCCAGGTTTTCCCTGTCACTAGCCACCCTGAGCAACTCAGTTATTTCACACCATAGATAAAAATTAAAACATATAAATCATTCTCAGTTTTAGCCCTCAATTTAACAATTTTATAATAAACGATTATTTCTAATCAAATTTATAATTTCAACTGTAAGTGTTAGGCAAATAATTAATCTATGCATATACAAAATTTTAAATTCAAATTTTCCTATTTTCAAAACAAACAAAACTTTTACTGTGGGAAACTTTTATAATTTTCGTTATGTTTTCTATTAATCCTGCAGAAATTTCATAAAGAACTGAAACAAAAAGTTCTTAGGCCTAGACAGCTGATTGATACAGATGCGCAGAACATTAACACAGTTTGTTTAATTTATTCACATTATTATGTTTTTAAAATAATTATTATATTTTTTATTATAATGACATTATTAGTCTTCCAAAATAATAATTTAATTACTTTTACTTATTTAATTATAATGAAATTAAATTTTTTGTAAATGACAAATGCTAATGGTTTTTTTTTGCATTGAAATAATTTGATGATATTTCGTCAGATGGTCCAAAAGGGTTATAATGTAAAGACCAAGTTTAAAAAAATCTACTTGTTCCAACAATCTGTTTCAATTAATGAATCACGCAAAAAATAAATAAAATAAATCAATAAATAAACAAGTTACATGGCAAATTATAGCAAATACTGTAAAACAAGCTAAAAACTGTATTTCCTATACTCAGCATCAAATAGAAAATCCTGTAGGTGAATGGGTTATCAGTCACTATAGGTCGCAACAGAAAACAGCACACATTCAGGCTATTCAGAAATTGTAGCAGCAAATTCAATAAACAAATTTTAAACAGCTTACCTTTGGCTCCCCAGAAGTATTCCAAAACTCTTTATCCTCCTTCCATTCGCCCGTTTTCTCTTCAATACTTGGAGTTTCTTCTGGAACTGGTACTGGAGTTTTCCCATCAGTAGTGTCATTAGATATTACAATTTTCTTAATACTTTTTTTCGAACTCCCAGGAGAAATATCACTTACAACATCCGGTTGAACGACAACTTCAACGGGCTCTGCGATAGGCTCGACCTTTGGCTCGGGTGTCTTAGGCTCGGAAGTTTTAACATCGATGGAATTCTTTTTCAATGGTTTTTCGTCTTCTGAAGAAGATGACGAAGATTTTCTTCTTCTTCTCGAATGCCTATGAGATCTGCGACTGGATTTATCTGGAGATTTTTCAGGCGTGCCTTTGCTTTTATTGCGATCGCTATTTTTTCGTCTCATTTTTAAAACCTAAAAATAATTGTTTTGTCATTTATTAACATCTCTGCAATCAATAAAAAGCTTGATTAGACAAATATGTATTTAAAATATTTTCTTGAAATATAAATTACTTTAGGCCTACAATTGAAGATGAAAAGTTAATTAATTTTTCCAAATTTCATTGTAGCCTAATCATTTGAAGCTATTATGATAAATGAAGGGGCCGGCTAAAATAATGAAGGTATTTAAGTAATAAGATTTATTTTTAAAAGCAACTTATAAATAATTTAGATTTTAACAGTTAGTAGGGTTTCTAGATTACTATAAAGGTACCGTAGTTAAAGTTTGATTTTGACAAAATGGGTAGGCCTACCAATTAATTAATGTATAGATAGGACTACTTTCATGTTTATGTTTCATATGAAACAAATGTAATATAACAGAACTTCAAAATGCATGGTTACTAGTTACACACAAGCTTAAAGTCAGACACCTTATCTATTCAATACAATACATTTAACCATTGGCAAAATTGATTGTGGATAGGCCACCATTATTAGCATTCTTAACACTAATGTAGCTAATATATCTTTCGGAGAATGGACATTTTTTCTTATTCAAGTTATTGCCAATATAATTTTAAATTTTTGAAGTCTGTTTAACATGGTTTGGGGTGATTAAATAAGTAGCCTATTGTGTAAGATTTATAAAAGTACATTTAAGTACTTTACTACTCTTTCATATACCCTCGCTTATATTCTGCAAGAACTCATATAAGTCCAAAAACACACAAAAATCAGTGGGCCTAGCTCACGAACATTACAGGAACTACATGAACAAAAAAATTCGCTTAAATGCTACAATGTCACATAAGTTTTCATCATTACTACTATCGCGCACCTAGTTTTCGTCATCAACATTACTAGTTCCAGCATAACTTTTAGAACAGGATGAAATTATTATGAAAATATACTGTAGGATGAAATTACAGGTAAAATTTACAAAAAAAGTCATTAACAGCAAAGATATCCAGGAAATATCAACAGGGAGGCGAATTTTAAACTTATATTGAAATTTTACAATATGTCCTTCTATCCTACAATGCCAACTTCTAGGACTTATTTTTAATAAAGTGTTTGTATCAAATACATTTTTGGGCCCTTGTTATACAGGCTCGTTTTAGCAAATAAAATGTCATCTAAGCTACATATTTAAAAATATTAAATAAAGACAGACTGGCTACAGGGAAGGAAATGCTCTAATACGTAACTAAAAGTCATGTTCAATTCTAACGTCATGCCTTAAATAAATGCAAACAGAAAATATAATATACAAAATTTAATATAGGCCTAATTAATTATAACTGAAAATAAAACACTTAAAACTTAAACTCAATACACACCTAATTTAATTAGGGAAATATTAGACACGTATCTTTTCAATGATAGGCTATAATACTTTGCATGCAAACGTAAACAAACATGATTATCGGACTATGCTATTTCTGTACTTAAACGAACAACTTAACATCATTTAATAAAATATGTAGGCCTGTATAACAAAACAGGAAGACACAAAATTTTCACTTTATAAAATTCTATAATATTACATTTAAATAGGCCTATGTTAATGTTTACCGAAATTTACATGAATCTAGGAATATTCAATATAATCTGGCCGTATATAAGGACGTTGGCACTAAAAGGGTTAATGCATCGATGTAGGTTATTTCCAATGGATTAAAAAAATAGCTTAAAGTTCTAACTTACAGCCTCTGGCCACAGTACTGTATGTTTACCATATGCTTAGGTTGGAAGCACTACTGTTTCCGGCGCAACTTTACTATTCGACTCTAGGCTAACCTGTGGCAACAGAAATGCAAAAATAATAATAAAAAATAACCTACCTAAAATGTTCTAACCTAACCTATTTAGTCACAGTATGTTTACCTATATTCAGCATTTAACAGTAGAATGTAAAACAACGTCGTTGTCTGCAAAAATATTAGCCTAGAGTCGAATAGTAAAATTACGTTCTGTTTCCTAAAAAAAGGTTGTTGTTTGCAAACATATCAACTGGATGTCCTAAACTAAATTTATGTGTAAAGACTTATAGACAATACCTTATAACTGCATAATCAATGATATGATTAAGACTAGGCCTAGGCTATAAAAAAATGTTAAGGTTAAGATTTAACTGATAGGCTACCTAGGCCTACTTTCATTCGATGATTCTAGGCCTAGTCACTATACAAATTCAAAGCACCTAAACAATCCTGCATTTGTAATTTAACATGATATCTAAAAAAGCAATAGGCCTACATTTTATATAAATATAAACTAGTTTACCTAGGGCTAGGCTATATGTTCCTACCTAACAAGCAAATTATAAATTTGCTATAACTTTAGGCTATAGTGAAAGTATAGGCATTGGAGCTTATTTTAACGAACTATATGAAGTTCAAACAAGTAAAATATTTCTAAAGTTTAATCGCCTATAATATTACCACAAAAGTAACAGTAAGCGGCATAACAAAAATATATAGCCTAGGCTATAACCAAGCTTCATTATTTGGCAACACATTTTTTATTTTATTTTCGAGACAGAGTTTCAGATTTTTGTACTTACAATGAAGATACTTGTAAGTAATGAAAGTTAAAACAACTATAGAACACGAAATATTCTATTTAGCACATTGTTATAGAATAATTATAAAATATAACAAACTTGCACACACGCACAATCTTGAGCCCAATAGTACAATCTCAACAGAAAACATATTCCAATTCTCAATTTCTTTCTTAATTGCATCGCTGCTCACTCAGTGTTGCCACCAGCAGCTTGTTAAATTACACTAGAACAAAACAAATAAGTTGAATTGTAGCCCAGATAACACGTTCATATAGCGTGGGAATATAATCCTTATATACAATGCTGTAAGCGAAATTTTAGATTCAAAATTGTGGGAATTTGGTAAATCGGAGGATTATGGGAGAGGTATCAAATCCTTATATATAATGCTGTAAGCGAAATTTTAGATTCAAAATTGTGGGAATTTGGTAAATCGGAGGATTATGGAGAGGTATCAAATTAAAGGTATCGATTCAAGGAACAAGGGAAAAATATAAGTTTTTTCTAAAATTAAAAACTAAGAGGTTTTTGGGGTCCCCGAAAAACGAAAAATCCCCATAAGAAATAAATTTAAAACATCTGCTTTGTTTACATTAAAACATTTGATCTGTACTAATATTATAAAGAGGAAAATTTTGTTTGTTTGTATGTAGGGGGTAATCTCTGGCACTACAGAACCGATAGAAAAAATAGTTTTACTAATAAAAAGCTACACTATCCCTGAGTAACATAGGCTATAATTAATTTCGATAAAAACCTTTTTTTATTTCAATATGTGTAAATTAATCGGAAAAATTTCTTAGGTTAGGCCTAGAATGATAAACCAACACATGTATTTGCATTTATTACCATAGCAACCAATTGAATAAAATAACAGATACCGTAATATAACTGGTTGCTACAATATTTCCATTAACCCTCTAACTGTCAGACCACTCAAATTGAGTGGTCTCAACGCCCTTCCGTAGTGAATTGTGTAGTCTAGTCTGTGACAACTCAACTTGTATTGAATATTTCACCCACTAAAAATCATCCAATCGCAATAAATCAGAAACCGTTGGAAAGGAAATGATCTACGCTTTAACTTTTATATTTACAAGTTTTTTCTAAAACGTATATTTACATACGTAATCATCGTTGCAGTTTTTTAGTTTTCTAAAAGCCAATGTCGTGCGAATTTTAATGCGCCGAAACGACCTTTAATTCCAGTTTCTATGTCTCTCAATACAGCCCGACCGGTATTTTTCTAAGTTATGTCTGTATACTGAAGGATTCATCATACTTTTACCTATCTGAAACCTTCATCCAATCAAAAATCGGACAAATAGTTCAAAAGTTGTGGGGCGTTTTGTAGACCCTTGCAATTGGTCAGATTTCAACCAATAAAACAGCACATTTTGCGTTCGAGATAATTCGCATTATTTCAATAGACTTTTTTTATATATATTTATAGACCAAAGTTCAATCTTTCGTTTGGTATAAAGCAAACTAAATTTGACGGGTTAGGTGTTATTCAAACAGCAGTTGAAATTTCATATTTGCACAGAATTCATACTACC
This sequence comes from Philaenus spumarius, assembly GCA_018207615.1. Taxonomy (NCBI): domain Eukaryota; kingdom Metazoa; phylum Arthropoda; class Insecta; order Hemiptera; family Aphrophoridae; genus Philaenus; species Philaenus spumarius. The sequence continues at coordinate 237,077 of JAGFPH010001126.1, forward strand.
GCTTGAGATCGCAAAACACGGCTGTTTCCATTGTCTTCAACGGTCATATTTTGAATTTCCTTTGTCCGCACGAGATTTCATTTGTTTCATCTCACTTTTGTAATTCAATTGACTTTAAGTAAAACACTTTTATGATATGGTAATATACAAGTATACAGTTCAATTCTTTGATTTATTCTCTTCACTTTGTTATAATATTTCATTTTTGGGCAATGCATATATTAGTAAATTACGTTACAACTAGGCCTAGTTTTGTTAGCAATCGTGTATTTGGAACATAAAAACTGGTGTTTTTAAAATAAAAAATTTGAAATAGATAAATGTTTTTATACAGTTCTATTTAGAACTAAATTAAAAAACTTTTTTAAACTTACGAAAAAATTACAAAAAATTTGTAATACTTGTTATGTAAGCCTAAAGTTTAAACTTTTTCTTCCGTTACTGAACATTCTTTGTTTCATGAGCTAATAACTTTTACAATTTTACATGAGTAAATTTTTTACTGGCATATATGAATTCTTTGAACTTTTTCCTACAAAAAAGCTACGGAACACTTTTGGATTGGGATAGAATTACTATTTTTGGCGAATTTTTGAAAAAATACTTGTAAAACGCAAAAAACGGCTTTTCATTGAAAAAATTAACATTGACAGTTGTAGGGTTAACAGCTGATTTCAAAATTTGAAGCAATTATTTTTGTATTTCTAGCTTTTAGGTTAGGGTTTTTAAAGTGTAGACCTGAGCCTTGCTGGTTCTTTTAACCATTATTATAACTGATGTTATAAAATATACGAAACAATTTGATTTGAACATTAAACATTATTTACCATCTTAGTTTTGAGGTTATTATTAATCCTACACCTTTATTAAAAATAAAACATAACATATGTTTTTGGAAGGTTCCATTGGGGGTTGGCGTGCGGAGCACGCAGGGGTCTCCCCTAGTTTAATATATAAGATTTAATTTGTTATAACTTGCCTGTGTCCTGTGTCATTTATGACTAAAGACATAACGTGTAGATGACATACTGTTACAGATTATTAATGTGTAAACTTCTAACGTAATTTTATATTTTTTTTACCAAATTAGCAAGCCTAGTTTAGATTTTAAAATATTTTGTTTTCTCCCTTAGTCTTGTCAAATATACAATATTAAGTTCGCAATCAGGCATTTTACAATTTCTGTTGTTTGAACCTTGAATTGAATCAGAATATTAATTCAATAGTAATAGAACAGAATAGTAATACCTTGTATTACTCTAAAATATTATGCATATGCTTTCCATAGAAATGATCCCAAATTAGAATAATTTGATCACGCAGCTAAACCGTTGATGAGAGTTTAGCGAATTTCCAAAATTATATTTATATTTTTTTAGAGTTTCAAGTTTTAACCAACAATTTGGGAAACAAGGTCACTAGATAGTAAAGGTTGCTTCATTCGGGAAATCAAAAAAAGTGGAGTGGAGGATGTGACGTAGTTGTAGTAAAACTACATACATCTCCCATGGTAGCAGCCAGAGATAATAATACCAAGAGTAGCAGCTGTTTTTACTACAATGACGTCACTGGACAGGGGGGGTTCAATTTTGTTTACATGACTATGAGGCAACCTTTACTATCTAGTGACCTTGTTTGGGAAATAGGCCTACTCACGAAGGCAGGAAGGCACTGAATTCCTGCCTGTGTGTACGAAATATATTAGTATTAGTACAATTTGTTTGCAATTAAGCTTTCAGTTTCGACTTTCGCGCTGCTTCGTTCCACTCGCAACGGAAATCTCGCTTTGAGTTTGCACCTTGACCTTGCAGCCTTGGTTATGGACTGCTTCGATTCGCTCGCAACGTGTGTATCAAATTTAGACCAAATCAGCCTTGAAATGCAAACACATATATATAGGGCCTACATAATTTTTAATGACATCCCAAAATGTGTTCTAGGAATCATGATCTGTGCTTATTTACTACTCCCGACCTTAGGTCTTACCATAAGGGTCATTGCAATAGCTCATCTTTCCAATGGAAATTCGCTAATAATTACGGTACGCTGGAAGTGACAACACTGTTCATTATAAATAATTAAATTAGATACCGGTACTGTATACCCAAGTCCCAAGGGATGTAGGCGGTAATGTAGAAACTAGAAAGTACTACGAAAAGTTGCGAGATAATACGCATACGCACTAATACGCAGGTGTCAGATTTTCAGAAGTGAGTGGTCACAGAGGACGCCACTGAAGGAATAACAACACTGAAAGATACATTATAAGTATTATAACATAGCATAACCTTTGCAGTCCTGAAAAATCATATTTACAGAGTAGTTGTCATATTACAAAATTGTATATTCTTGTAGGGTCAGCAGTAGCATTTACATTTAATGCTTATCATAATTACGTTACCAGTACGGTATATAGTTAAATTCTTTGATGAAATTTTTTGTTATTTAATTAAACCCCACTATATAAATTTAAGGTATATCTCAAATAATGACAACTTTCTTATTAAGAATAATGCAGGCATAGTATTGTAAATAACTTTGGTAAATCCAGAACAAATTAAATATTCATAGTAACCTGGTACCTAATGAAAATAATTTAGTTTTGACCCATTATTATGGCCATCTAAATACAACTATAAAACAAAAAATTTACGGAATAAAACATTGAACTACAAAAAAATATTCTGACTAAACTAATGGTAGCTATTTAAACACAGTATGCAACAAATTAAAACTGTACTTTAAGATTGAATAACCACTTTCCATTGTTTTGCTGTATACGTAACGGAAACTGATGCGGCGGAGCTTCTTCAATGTCCAGTTCTAATTCAAAAACATCAAAACTGTGCGTTTATTCACATGACCTAACATCCTCAAGACCTAAATCATTAAGGTAGGTGTACACTGGAGAGTTTTTGCCCTGGCTAGAGCATAGAGTAGGTCTAGTTAAGGTGCTCTAAGCTCCTCTCCAGTGTTCTCAGTTGCTAGAGAACCCTAGCGGAGACCGCTCTAAGCTCTAGCTGTAGATGGCTGACTCTATGCTGTACACAGTGTTTGGGTGCCCTGGCTAGAGCATAGAGTAGTTCTAGCTAGTGTGCTCTAAGCTCCTCTCCAGTGTACACAGCTACTAGAGAACCCTAGCGTAGACCGCTCTAAGTTCTAGCTGTGGGTGGCCGACTACGGTGTACACAGTGTTTGGGTGCAATCAGCAAATTCATTAGACAGTACAACGGATGCAATTCTGCCGACTCGGCATTCTTACACGTATTAGCATAACTTTCTGCTGATTCATGGAATGTGTAAGTCTACATCTTAAGTTTGGCCCTAGTTACACTCGATTTTACGTTCACCAGTACGGAGCGCCCATAAGCCATATTATCCAAAAATGGCAGTCTCAGGGAGACTAACCGTCCAGAAAACATCAACTCCCATGCAATGCTCGGACAGTAGACGCAACCCGCATGACTATAAATGTGATGTTGCCAGTAATTGTAGCAGCATGACTTATCTCCAGTAAGTCCTGTACTGCACGGTGAACGTGGAATTGACGTAGACCAGTCTAACTCCATTCGTCCGTTTGAATATAGGAAAGTGCTCTACGTATTGTCAGTGGTTGGTTGTTTTGGTTATTTGTTGTTTCTTTAGTGTTATATCTGTGTTTCAATATGGCTGAATTTGTGTGGGGTCGTGAAAAAACAGTAACATTAATTGAATACATTGAAGCCCATCCAGAAATTCGGAATTGTACTCTGAAAGAATACAGAGACAGAAATTTGAAAGCACAGTAGTTTCGAGTGGTAGCAGAAGCCATGGAAAGCGCTAAATATTTTTTTCTTACTTGTTGCAAGAAATCTCACTGTCAGTGTCAACCGCTCTGAAGTAGAGATAGAGTTTCGTAGGTGATGTGTATCCCTTTTGCTGATCCTGGAGGTAATTTTGACCAAAATATATCACAGTCACTTTTGTTCATTCTTAAAAAGTTCTTGTGCGCTTCAAAATCTTCTGAACATAATTCTTGCAATAATTTAGTGTGCATTCCCTCGTATTCTCTTTTTGATATCCGTTTCCTCACCCACAACCTTTTTTCCTCTTCATAGTTTTCTTTTTTAACAAGGCACACTCAACCACCCCAGCTGCTAAAAGCTCGCTTGAAGACATTTTAACTTCACAACACAGCGTAAACAAACCTAGACTCACACTCTCAGAAATTTTTAGCGCTACTCTGCCTAGTGCATTTACGTTTGGCAGTGTACACAGGTTCAGAGAGTGCTCTAGCTAGATTTGTCCATCTCCGCTCTACCTAGGGAAAATTACTCTACAGTCTAGATGCACTAGCTAGACTTGCTCTATGAAAATCATTCTCCAGTGTACAGGCTCCTTTAAAGGCGCATTTACAGAGCAACACTACTAGTACAGGAGGTATCGTTGCATATTTTCTAGGAATTTTATAGTGAATAAATTTCATTTCTAGTATTTGATTAATATTCAATAATGAGCGTCAGTTACCGCACCAGTGGTGGAGCTAAAGATGACAGCATGTAAAAGTTGTTATACAATGTTTTGCTCAGAGTTTTAATGATGTGCCAAAACTTATGGGATGATTTTTAAGATCATTTTCAGCCAAAAAGTTATAATCAGCCGCACTGATGAGAGGGGGATATACTTCATTCACGTATAAATATAAAGTCATTTTATACTTCAGGAAATTTATGCAGCTGAATTTTTATACATTTTTAATGTTAAAAAAAATCTTCAGCTGTATTTATAACAAAAGACAGTCAGCGCTGTAAACATGCTGCGCGCTCAGTGCATCAAATCTTAGTCACTTTTACTAATTTTTACACCCACAAACATTCAGCTGACGGGGATTTTTATTTTTGCTAACAATACAATTACTCTGTTTCAATTTTAATCAGTATTAGTATATTAATTAAAGTAATATAACTTAATACAGTGAATGAAGAGATTTTTCATAATTAATTATTAAAGTTCTTGCCGCTTTTAAATTATATTGTTTTGTAGGTACTGTAAAACTAAACTTACTTCTTATCTGCCAAGGTTCCACTATTCCAACTTACACCTCCCAAAGATCGTTTTTATAAGGCTCCAGGTAGAACTATTGACCCTAGTTGTTTACCAATGAGACAAACTTATACAAATAAATGATAAATGCTCTTATCTGATGCGTAGATTTCGACTAGTGCTCAAAATGTTTCTTTTTCTTCGTCTGTTGCTTTGTCGGAACCTTTACTGAATTTCGTGGGAACAAAATATGTAATATTTGTAACATATTGTGTAATATGTTGAGCAGCAAAAAGATTCAACGGCATTAGACGTGATGAACTTACGGAAATGGAGAGACTTGGTTTTAAAAAAATCATTAAAAGTAAAGAATAGAAAAAAAGAACTGATTTTTTTCGGTGATGCAGTATAAATGTAAATTCAGTTTTCAAAGTTTATGTAAGTTTAAAATGTTTAATTTGTAGGTGTTTGTTTACGTATGTTGTACATACAATAAAATGAGTTGCAATAACGTCTTATTTGCTTGTTTATTTATGAAATATGTAGGTTATTTTTTAACTAAAATGTATGTTTTACGGGAACCTCGGATCAACCGGCCAGGGTCTCGGTCCCGACCAGACCGGTTAAGTGGGGTTCTACTGTAACTGAATATTCTACAACATTCATTGATCACAATTTTGTTAGGTTTAAGTATTTGAATTCCTTAAAGTCTGCCGTAACCATTCGGTGATAAGGTTACAAATTTCAAACGCAAACCTGATTTCAAAACGTTTTGATCCTCAGGACGTACTCTCTTTTTCCCCATAGGTAGATTTGTTGTAAAGAAACTTTTGGCGGAGGTGTGATGATAGATGGCATTGGCAGCAAATAAATTAGGAGTATTTACTATTCTTGTGGCAACTTCGTTTCCCATTAGTCATCCCTCCTTTTTACTGCATCTATTACTTCACTATTATTCACAATACGGGGGTTGCCGTGCGAAGCACGCAATGCTTTATGTATTGAAGATACTCCCAATATGTGGAATGGCGTTCGAAGCACGCAATGCATTGTGTATTGAAGATACTCCCAATATGTGGAATGGCGTTCGAAGCACACAATGCATTGTGTATTGAAGATACGCCCAATATGCGGAATGGCGTACGAAGCACGCAATGCATTGTGTATTGAAGATACTCCCAATATGCGGAATGGCGTGCGCACCATCGTGTATAGACCTATTTCCCAAATTGTTGGTTGAAACCCTAAAACATAGGCCTATAAACTTAATTTTGGAAATTTGCTCAACTCACGTCAGCAGTTCAGCTGCGTGGTCAAATTATTCATTTATACTTGTGGTATGCACCGCGAAGACATCCTCATGTTTATCCAGGGGTCTCTTTTTCTGTTGTTCTTGAAATTCTTGGTTGATCTCAGTAGCACAAAAGAAAAACATTTAGTTTTAAAATCAAAACTTTCGCAGGGCGGGCAAGGTTTAGATGATGAAGTGCATCTTGTTTTCTAGCTGTTTTTATATCAGCTGCTATTGAGTACTGTTTTCTGCAAGACGTATGCACAACTGTTGTTTTATATTTTCCATCTCCTCTAGCCATAGCAGCACTTATCAAACTGTGGTAAGTTTTCGTATCACTATGTGACACTTCCTTTTCATATAAAAAACACTTTTCAGACATGATTCGACTCTCAAGTTATTACCACTCGTAAGAAGCCTTGGAGGGGCACTGAAACTGATTGGTTTGTATTGGTGCTCGGGGTGGGTTAAACTTGCAAAGAGTAGATGGAAAGGGGAGAAGACGGATAGATGGTCAGGGGCTCAGGTAAAAAGGGCGGTACTAACAACAACCATACAATAGAAACCAGACAGTCAAGTAATGCTTTTTCTAGTAATGAGATTTTTCAATTTTCTTCTAATTTCCACAGACTCTATCTTCAAAACTATAGCAACTATGGAAAAAAATAATATGAACTTTTTTGAAGAGGATTTACTCCAGTTTAATTTTGTATAGGGTTAGTTTTTCACTAAACGCAATATTTCCCGAGTTATTTAAGAAAATGTGTAAAAAAAGACCTTTGATGACTTCCAACCCCCCACCTTCGGGGAATTTTAGTATGTTGTACAGGACCCTCGATTAATCAACTATGCCAAGTTTCAAAACTTCGGGTTGTTTTTCTCCTATTTTGGCTAATTTGACTGGACTATATGGAAAAGAACGGCACATATTATCGTCCATTCACAATAAATAACTCCTGAAGTTATTAGTTGCAAGGTTTATAGGAATTCAAATTTGCTCATTTGATAAAATGATCTGAGATTTTTTTCTCAAGTCTTTTTAAAAACTATTCATCGTATAAAACTGTTTGTAACATTTTTAATGTAGCGAAACATTCTCTATATATATTTATTCCTATTATAATCAAGTAGCCCTTTTTACCTTCTCAGCTAATTCCGATTTGGTTCAAATTTGGTACACATGTTGGTTGTCTACTTCGCTCAGACAAGTTCGTTAGCCAAAAAAATCCAACAATCGGAAGCACATCTTTTTATCGGAAATAACTATTTTTTTAGATTTTTCCTACAAGAATGAATTTGTTTTTGAGTTTTTTCTACAAATATAAATTTAGGATGTTATTCTGCATATTTTGTTTTTTTACGCGACCTTACAGCTTGCTTGGTCCCCCCAAAATCAATCAAAACGTAAAATACCATAGAAGTACCCATTTCAAAGCCATGTGGTGGATTCTACCGTGGGGTTGGCGTGCGAAGCACGCAATGCATTGTGTATTGAAGATACTCCCAATATGGGAGTTGGCTGCGAACCATTTTGCAGTTATTCAGCACCGTCGTGAATAGACCTATTTCCCAAATTGTTGGTTGAAACCCTAAAATATAGGCCTACAAACTTAATTTTAGAAATTTGCTCAACTCACGTCAGTGGTTCAGCTGCGTGGTCGAATTATTTATTTTCATATCAACCGAGTACTACACAAATCTAACCTTTTTACTTGACTTTACCCCATCCTTATATAATATATACAAAACAAAATTGTTTAACTGGCATTGCTACTCATTATCTTTAAACAAAGATTTTAATTATTGTAAGTTTAAGGGAGTTATGAGGTTACCACAGCGGACTAAACGACATAAGTAGTTCTGCTAAGACAAGTGAATGTTTGTGGCGAAATTATGTCGTAACCAGTTTATTTTAGGAAAGGATTTAAAAGACAACACATTCATATGTTTATCAAATTATTGAACAATTTATTGTACAAATATATTATATACATGCATGGGCACATTATATATGATACTGT
>JAGFPH010001126.1:291667-335761 GCA_018207615.1 Philaenus spumarius
ACATTTAAAAATTAGTTACACATCAAAATTAAGTTTCACAATCAAGTGTTACAATCAACATCACTGAAAAAATCAAAATTACACATCATTATTCATTATCAAGATTATCAATCAAATTATACATCATTGTAATCATTCAATTATTAGAGTTTTCATTGTTCATCACTCAACATATTATCAGGCTCAATATTTCCTGCAAATTAACATTATACATCAATTGCAAATCAAAATTCACTCATTAATCAAATTTTACACATTATTAATTACCATGGCAACAAATAAAATTCACTTATCTTTAACTTGTGTCAACTCTACACTCAATCATTCTCAGTTAACACATTTTAATTAATCATTCATATCATAAATCAAATTCTTCACAATATTTAAAATTTACATTTACATTTACATGCATTCATACCAGTTTAACACATCACCTACATATCGAATTGTGAATAAGACCTTTAAAATGGCAATGACCCCCTCTCAGACAACGTACATGGATAATTCCATGAGAGTGCAACTACCAGACAAAAATGGAAAGAAGAAAAAATAAAATATTTATCGGTGTATGTATGTACGTACATATAAACAAGTTTGTGATGGTGTGCGTCAGCAAACACCATCCTTACAACTATGGAAAAACATCAATATAAATATAAAATTGAAATTTGAAAAATATTTACTGTGTTTCATTTCTATCAGACATACCTGTCTCCCATCATTCATTCCTTAATTGACCCCCATTAAACTCCCAAACATGTCGTTGAAGGTCGCAGCACTGCTATACATTGGCTGCATCCAATGTACAACCCCCAACAACATTTTATTAAAATAAATTTAAAAATAGTGAAAGCAAATCTAAAGTCTTTAGTTTGCCACTCCCCGTTGAAATTTTCATGCTCCCTTCATTCGCACTGCAAGTTATTATACATTTCAAGTTTATATTTTTTTTATAAATTATTAAACTGAAAAAACAAAAAACAAAAAACAAAAAACTATGTACAGAAGGATCGAACACCAATCAGGTAGGTAACTTTTTTCTTTTTCTTGTAGGCCTCTTAATTACAAGTAGGCCTAGCCTATACTTTATTAACTTTATTACTTTTTCTTTCTTGTTATTTATTCTGTAAATTTTGCTTCTATTTTTCATTTTTTGTTTTTTGTTTATTTTCAAACTCTTCTTTACAATTATAAAATGTTTACGCACAAAACCATAACCTTGTCTAAACTTTATTTTCCAAGATTTATTACTCAAAACATTGATAAGCCTATTCTCATTTACTTGATTCAAATCAAAACTCATTTTTTCATTTATATCATTAATCATTTCAAAATCATCATAATTAACATCTTTATCCACTTTTCCAATTTCAAATTCCACAACATTAGGCATACTCTCTACAATATCCTTTCTTAAAACATAATCGTCGCATAATTCTTCCACAACTAGGCCTACATCATTTACATTAATTACTTCACTCTTACATACTGTTAGAATAGGCTTTTCAAAATTGTTGTTAATATTACTATCATTTACCTTTTGGTCCATTTTAATTAAATCATTATTAACTTTGCTTTCAATTTCAAAACATTTATCTTCTACTGCATTTATCTTACTGGTCACGCTCTTGTTCACTTCTGTTAACTTGTTTTCAAAAGATTTGGAAATGTCATTCACTTTATTATCTATTGACTCTATTTTTACATCTAGGCTCTTTAAAATTTTATTAAATCTTAAGTCATTTTCTACTTTTAAGTCTTTCATCTCTATTTTGAGATTGTCTAATTTAGAGTTTAAATTGTCATTATTTGTTTTCATTTCTGTCTTTAAATCCTTTAAATTGTCATTATTTGCTTTTATTTCTGTTCTTAAATTATCATTATTTGTTTTCATTTCTGTTTTTAAATCCATTTTTAAACTTTCATTATTTACTTCCATTTCCTTTTTAAAATTAGTTAAAAAACTCATCATTTCTTTAAGACTATCCCCAACCAAGTTATCACTTGACCTAACCTCCTTTAAACTTTCACTAGGCTTATCTTTAATTGTCTCTTTCATTTCTAACTCCTCTACCCTATTCTGTGCACTCTCATTTATGGACTGATCCAACTCTAAACCTGAATCATTCAGGCCTAACTCTTCTACCCTGTTTGCCATGTTTTAAAATTGTATTCAACAATTTGAGATTAAGTTGTCTGCCACAATGCCTCAAAAAGTCTCTAAAGTCGCCACGACATCCATTTCGCCTTCGTTTAACAGCCTCGAGTTGGACGCCATTTTGCAACGATAAGCGTTGCAAAAAATAATAAATATGTTCTTTTGCTTTTCAGCCCCACGTTGGGCGCCATTTTGCAACGATAAGCGTTGCAAAAAATAAAAAATATGTTCTTTTGCTTTTCAGCCCCACGTTGGGAAAGCCATTTTGCAAAAATAAAAATATATATAATATTATAAAGTGTTAAAAAAAAACTTGGGGTTCTGTAAAAGTTTCAAAAATAAAAAAAAAATGTTCAAATCAAAAATAAAATGCTATATGTGGATTATTCAACAATCATTAATATCTCTCCTTCACTTCTTTCATTTATTCACCTTATCACCAGAAGTCGTCGCTCATAAAATACCTTAAACCATTAAAAACACCTCTTAGGCCTATTGCCTTACTTCCATAATAAAAATCACCATTTACCTAAACTCACCACATCATATATCTCCCCTAACTCCAACGTAGAATTACACCTTATGCTCCACCTTACTTTAATTCACCTTACTTACAAAACCTTAATATCACCTTCATTTAACTCACATAATAATAATTAAAAAAAATAGTAATCGTAGTACGTATAATAATCCACATATAACCTCATTTATGCTCTATTAGCATCTATCTATCCATAATTATCAATTACTGTAAAATATTTATTAAATTAATTTAATTTCCTCAGGGGTGGATACCTGGCTGTTAAAGTACAAGCTAATTGGATATTCGTGGCTGAATAAAGAAATTCAAGACATTGCAGCAAGACAATTATTATTTACTCAAACATAATTAAAAAATGAATATTTACAACAAAAGATATCAACATTATAGAACAATTAAACAAACAAATCAATTAACTATTTACAAATTATACAAAGTTTTGTCAGCCCTAGCTTGAAAATAAATGACGCAATAAGTGAAAAGTTTAAGTTAAGTTATTTCTCAAATTTTATAAGTTTTCAAAAATGCAGACTTCTAAGCTTAAAAATAATGGCCATATTTACTCACGATACCTGTTGTTATTGTATTTTTACCTAGGATTTCACTGACTCTACTCGATATAGTCACTTCACTTGTATTTTACTAACGCGTTCGTCCGACCACATGGTAACTTTTTACAAGTTCACTTTTTAAAGAAAGTATACGAAAGATTTTGCTTTGTAAGATTTCACCAACTCTTAAACACCTCTATTTCACTTTAACACAACATTCATTGCGATTTTTTGAAGAAATACTACATTTTTTACAAATTCTCCACCACCTGCAACTAGCTATGTATTCAGTTAGCTACGCCATCTTGACTCTCCTTCTCTCCGGAACGTAGTGCGACGCACCTATCTTTCAGAACATTACATGCAATTCCGCACGTAAGCCATTTGTGCTAAGCCTTCCGTATCTCGATATATACGCTGATGTTGTAACTTGTTATACAAGTGTTTAATATTTTTTCTTAAGTTGCTTTTGGACTGTCTCTGCCTCTAATTAAAGTGTTTATAGTTTTATTACTGCTTGTCTTCATTAACTGTTCACTTCAACCGTAATTATTTAAATGACTTCTTACATAGTTCTCACACGTTACATATGTTCATATATTAATATATCCTTTAAGTCTGCTTTTATTTTACCTACTTTTATAGTCTTTTTATTTTTTATTTATTAAAAATGATTCTACTGTAATTATTTTGCGTCATAAAGGAATTTATATATATATAAAAATTAATTATAAGTGTTTATTATTATATATGTATTGCGTCATTTTATTATTTCAGACCAAACCTCTGTGTTTTTAGACACTATGGGAAACTGCTGATTTATTTTTTATCGTATAGCTTTTCTGTTACATGGCTGTTAGTGTTACATCCAACAACCGGAAATACGTTTTTTGACCTGAAGTATTTATTTTTTTTAATTTTTCGTACGAGAATGAAACGGTTTTAAAGTTTTATCTACAAAATTAAAATTAGGATATTATTCTGCACTTTTTTTTTTACACGACCTTACAGCTCGCTTGGTTCCACCAAAATCAATCAAAACGTAAAATACCATACAAGTACCCGGTTAAAATCCACGTGGTGGATTTTATCGTGGGGGCATCATCTAATCCGAGGTCGACAGCATACTTTGGTCGCATAGTTAGTCGCAAGGTCGAGGTACAAACGTGCAAAGCGTGTTTTTCCGCTGCGAGTGGAACGAAGGAACGCGTGAGTCAAAGCTGGAGGCTTATAAATTCTACACATAATTACAAGAAAAATGATACCAAACATTCTTTAATTTATTGTAATTGTAAATTTAGGATTAAAAGAAAATACGTAAACTGTATTGTTATTATACTTTATGATTAACGTACATTTGCATATAAATTATAGATATAATTTATTAAAACTGTATTAATCGAATGAGATTTTGTTTAACCATGGAACACTAACATGGCAAAAGTCTTTTAGTATTATGAAAATAATATAACGATTGTATAGGTACCTAAATATATTTGTATACTTATATAATTAACATTTTTTGACTAAAAAAGATCCATTATTAAACTGAAAAATAAATTACAGATCTATACTGTTCAGTGAAAAATATAAAAAGGTTTGTACTGCTTTATTGTACACTTAGAATAATTCTATTAGTCAGTGATTTGTTAGAAAATGTAGATCATGTTTTTTGTGAGATCCATTAAAGTAAATTTAGGTTGTTTGGTATCATTTTTCTTGAAATTGTGTGTGGAATATATATTTATTAAACATTTCCAGATAAAATAGCAATTAAAAAACTAAGTAAAGCCTAATTGAAAAAGTCCACTAGGTGACTAATGAACTGAAATATGATCGTTTCCAATCCCCTGCGCTCGAGAGTGTGAGGGCGCGTGTGTGTGAGGCGACTTGACCCGCACTCCCTGTTTGCTAGAGGTACACATGTGTTTAGATAGTGTTATTAGAGATTTTTCATAAAAGCCATCGGTATATAGCAATATTTTTTATGGTGATACAGTTTGTATACATAAGATTTCAACACAATATGTTTTTGTTGCAATAATAAGTTAGCTCTAAACAATAATTCAGATGATCTTCAGGAACAGGAGAATTGTGCTCAAAATGGTGACTCAAGCCATATCCGTAAAACATACACTAGTTAAAGACAGTGACAGCAAATGTACATACAATATTGATGTGTTTACTGTGTTGGTATAGGATGCCAGGTTGAATAAACCAATTATTACACATAACTTAACTATTATCCTATATCCGATTGTTTTGACAGTTATACCTGATTCCGATAGGGAATCAAAAGGGCTACAAAAAAGGTGTCTTGCCATTTTTTGTTAAAATGTACGGTTTTTTAGTAACTTAGGTTTGAAATTTTTAAACAGCCGCTATTTTGAAACTCATGATTGGATTTAATCGCTTATTTTTCTTTAGATATATCATTGTTAGGTTATACTTCATGCTAAGGTTCGAACGCAATCAGTCAAACCGTTCTCAAGGTAAGAACTATTTTGTAAAAAAAAACAAAATGGCAGATATCTAGAAAACAAAGCGTTTTCGGGTCTGTGTTTATATGAACTGGTTTTCTTATTTTGACCCATAGAATGGGGACACATTGTATATTTTTAGTGAAGTAAACAAGACACTGAAATGGCAAAATGTTTGTAATCTTTTCTATGCAGGTTTGAAAAAGCCAACATAAGTAAACATAAGCTGTTAAATTTTTCAAACACTTTGTGACAGTAAGCCTAAATAACTAAATATTACAATCTTATAAGTCACTAGCTGGCCCGACCCGGCTTTGCACGGATAGACAAATCAAAGTTAAATGTATATTAACAAAAAATATATTATATCAATAAATATATTACACTGTATTTCTTATGGGGATTTTTAGTAACTTTGACCCCCCCTATAATTTCGATTTTTTTTTAAATCCTTTCTTAGCGAGCACCTAGGGCCCTTCCTCTACGTAATAGATTTCATTCCAATCCGTTCGGTGTTTCTTTTCCGTAACTTTGACCCCCCAAACCCCCCTAAAATTTCGAATTTTTTTAAACCCTTTCTTAGCGAGTACCTAGGGCCCTAGAGGAAGCTACATACCAAATTTCATTCCAATCCGTTCAATGTTTTTTTGTACTAACTTTGACCCCTAAAATTTTGAATTTTTTGAAAAACTTTCTTAGCGAGCACCTATGGCCGTAGGGGAAGCTACATACCAAATTTCATTCCAATCCGTTCAATGGTTTTAGAGAAATCGTGATTTTGTAACTTTGACCCCCCAAAACCCCCCCTAAAATTTCGAATTTTTTTAAACCCTTTCTTAGCGAGTATCTATGGCCCTAGAGGAAGCTACATACCAAATTTCATTCCAATCCGTTCGGTAGGTTTTGAGAAATCGTGATTTAGTAACTTTGACCCCACAAAACCCCTCTAAAATTTCGAATTTTCGGAAACCCTTTCTCAGTACACGTCTAGAGGCTATAAGGAGTATTAGTGCCAAATTTCATGTTTGTAGGTCTCGTGGTTTTGGAGAAATTGTGATGAGTCAATGGTATTTGGCTTTTATAAGTATAGATAGTCAAACCATGTTGCAATGTTTAAAACCTAGTTGGATAACAGTTGTAATCAATTTTAGTAATGAATTGAAAAATATTAAATTTCAGTTTAAATATATTTGCAACTAATGTACAATTAGAACTCAAAGATTTCAATATTTACCTATGAATGGTACTAATAATGTCAACGTGATTCTTATACTTATGGACGGACCTAAATTTTGTAAGCATTCTCGCCCTCCTATCATTTTCTATTACGGCTAAAGGCCAGGCAGGCTGTCGAGGGTTGTGAACTCTTGGTATTATTATCTCTGGTTGTGAAAGAGTGTATCTTTGTTGAATTTTTTTTATTTTTTCTATCTCTCTCTCTCTCTCCCCCCCCTCTCTGTCAGTTGGGGACCGGTTATTTCTAACTACCTCAGTTTAATACTTTTTTTTTATAATAACACCACTGTAAGCTGCAAAATAAGAATTGAGATTGTTTTCAATGTCGTATACACGAGGTATTCAATCTGTTAATTCAATAATTGCAGTAAAACCGTACAAGTGAGATAACATCGACCAATATCTGGAGCGATCAGGGTAGCTCAGTTGGCAGCGCAGTACGACGGAAACGTAAAGGTCCCGGGTACAACTCCCGGTCTTGGTCTATGTTTTTTCATTTGTAGGGCCTAATTTAATTACCTCAGTTTGTGCAGGCAGCGCTCCAAGCAGTGATACGGACAAACTTGTATAGCGACTCTAGTGCTTATTTTGAAAACTAAAAGGCGGTTTTCGAATCAAGTCCCACCGCCTCTTAATTATTTAATTATTAATTTCCTTGATAAACTCATTTTTAACACAGACAAAGCTAAATATAACAGCTAAAGTTTAACAAAATACTCTCCAGTACATACTAACCTTAACAGTTCTCGGTACACCTTCTTGTCTGCATGCAATATAAAGGCAGGCCGATGGTATTGAAGGTCTTTTATATATTTTTGTGTCATGAACTTGCTTGAAAAGAGTATTTGCTCGATTTACAATAGTCATTGGTAGATTGATTCGGTCAGCCATAATGTTGATCTCTCTGAAGGCGTTTATTAAAGCTTGGTCTGATTTGCTCATCTAAATGTAATCGTATTTATATTACAAAATATGTACTCTGGAAACAAACTTATTTAACTACAGTACGGTACTATAAACAGAAATCTGTGAATAGACATATCATTTTTTTAAAGTTGATAAGATGTGACAGGAGAAACAACAGTCTGCCATACTTATTTCAATAACAATATAAGTGTGATAATATTATGATTTTAGATATATTTTTAAAATATACATAAAACTGAAATAAATGGATTTAATTTTGGTTTAAATTTACGGAATAGGCGCAAACAAAGAGTTAGGATAGTTGTGAATTTATCTGTACCCTATACAAGTTAATTGAAAGTGGATGATAAAATTAGCTGAGCCTTTGAGTTATAATTTTATTCGTATGAACTAGGTACAATTTAATCTACATCAGTTTAATCTATAGCTTTTTTCAACAAGCGATACAAAGAGCATATCCAAGCAAGAGCGCCTATATAATATTTTCCAGGGGGTGGGCTAGACCGGGGTCGGGGGTATGGGGAATAAAGAGTACCTTCCCCTCTTTCGGCAAAAGGGCCCAGGGAAATTTTAAACCACCCCCATTAAGTATATGTAAAATCAAAACATCACACAACATTTAAAACATACTTTAGTGCTAATCTCTTAAAAGAAAAATTCCTGACTATAATTAATAATATACATATTTTTCTTTCCCTGGGAGCTAGGGAGGGAGGCCACGGCCTCCCCTCTGCCCATAGGTATGGACGCCAATGTATCCAAGTATAAAACACCATGAAAAATCCAAGTTTGCGGAGTACTTAGTAAGTTGTGATCATTCATAAGACAGCATGAATGATAACTTGCAAATATTACAGAAATGTAAAAAGTGCAATTACACGAACTGCATGGAAGTGGAAGAGTACAAAATTGATTGCAATTAACTCCAAAACCGAGATGGATTGTTGAATGACAAGGAACAGTTTGACACAACAACCACCTTCAAACTAATAAGCCGGTTAATTACCTTGCCTACTTAAAACTTTCTGACTTAGAGAATACCTTACATTTTTTAAAAGTATTTTTAGTTTGCAAGTATTTTTTGCAACAAATTTGAGTACTGTACTGGTTTATTAAATGTATAATACAAGTTATTTAGTTGCCTAAATAGCAAACTGATGCACAGTGTACCGAGTAGCGCCGACGTGTAAGACATTGATGTGAATGTTTATTGTGAGTGGTAAGTTATGTGGATTACTGTCATTTTATGTTGAATGTTTTTAATTAAGTGTTTTTGATCACCCAATGATGGACGATAAGGTCCGAAACACGTGTAGTGTACATATATGATATTTTAAATTGAAGAGCAAACTTCAAAAGGATTGCTGGCGGTAGCCTAAGTCTTAATGACTATAATAGTTATAAATATTTAGTTTAGGCTATTTTATATTCCCTACACCTTCAGTTCTTATTTTTACAAAAAAACCAGTTCTAGGATTATGATGTCACTAGACGGAATCCCTGGTTTTGTCATGTCTATCTGTCCATGAAATCAGTGACTATCAACTTCTTCATTTTATGAATTAAATTAAATTGGTTTTTAGTAAATCAAATTTAGTATTTTGGTGTTTCAGTACATCACTCTCTATTTAATTAGCACCTATTTTTATATTGAAACTTTTTTTCATCTAAATAGCTACAGATTCCTACTTTTGTGGAAATCCGATTGAAATATAATTAATAAAAAAAAGTAACTGTGAGCAGTCGTGGGACCCCCGTCAGGAACGAAGTTCATCACGCCTTTTCTTCAATTCTTTTACCAGCCTTAACGGCAGCATACACACGTAATTTTAATCTTTCAATTGCCATTTACTATTAGATTGGTTGTTTTTTATACAAATATTTACTGTGTCCATACGTTTAATGTTATTATAATAAAGGTGTGTAGAATTAATTATAGCATCAAAGCTATATAATGTGTCATTTCTAAGAATTTGGAAATGCCTGATCTTATACTGGAAAATAGGATTAGGCCTACAGTTAAAATAGGCTTTGTTTAAAATTTGCAATTTCTTTGTCTCGGCTCGCGATAAATTAAAAGTAAAGAAGATCTGAAAGACAACTAGTTAAAATACAACAAATATTAATTAATGAATAAGTTAAAAAAATAAACTATTAACAGGATAGTACAAGTTCTTAACATTAACTTTCATTTCTGAAATTGTAACTTTCATATTATACTATACAAAAACAGCCAAAACAGGTATCTATAATAAAATTATGTAATGACTAATGAGTGAATGATTGTTGGGTGATAATGTGGATCGAATTACAACAAAATATATACAGTAGGGTATAGTGAAAATGTTTATGAATAAATTGTTAATATGCAAATTCTTCACTTTATGAGCTCACTGATTAAGTTTTTAAAAATAGTTCTGGATACTTTTGAAGTTAACTTTTGAATTACATGTAGGCATTTGATAGAGTAATTGAGTAATGCTGAAAGAGAGTACCTACTACCTATGGAACACTTACTTGTCAGATGAAGTTTAATACTTATTTAATGCGGTTTACCGGTGTTGTGTTGCATAGTACTGTATTCCATCTAGCTTTTATAAACTTTTTACACAGAATTACTTTCTTTTAGGTCCTCACTGCTTGGTAGCAAGACTCCTTATAGCCATGACCATCATGCATTTTCTATCATTGTTGCTTTATAATGGTTCTTCTCCATATCAGGTGACTGATTTATTTCTGGTATCAGTATCCAGATCCTGGTCACTTCTGGTTTTACAATTTTTTTTATTCACAATGATTTGAATGATGATATTTATGAGATGAGTGATATTATGAATGACAGTACATATTTTAAATAGTGAATAGGTTAAAATTTTTCAGATTTCTTTATCAGAAAATTTCGTATTGTTTCAAAGCTAAGATGGTACAGTACGATTTTTTTAACTGTGCCCTCGGCTCGGCTAGCGCGCGGTTGGCTAGTGGTGTAGCGGGGAGGGATTGTAAAGGCAGTTCCACAAACTTCGAATAAACAAAAATGATTGAATAATTATTCGAAGATAATTATTGAAATAAAAACAACTTGAATGAGTCATAGACTACTTGTCTCTTGTTTTAGTATTCGAATAATAATACTGTGGTGTGGTTAAGATAAATGCCAGACACCAAGTAGGCCTACTTCCCCCCAGGCAGGAAGTTTTCCCCGGAATCTAACTCCAGACATCCGTACCGAGCAAACAGTAAGTCAAACGAAAAAATGTTTCAAATAAAATATTTAATTTGGACCTTTATCTAAAACTTTCTCGCGACCACTTTGTCTCTGACCAACAAATGAAAAACTTTCCAGCGGTGTGAAAATTTCATGTCATTATTAAAGTACATTGTTGTAATATTTATTTTTAAAATATGAAATAGGTTTTGTAATGGATTTTCTTTTACATCATACGAATCGTATGGTTCTTATCTGCGTATCCGTGAAAGTTTCATAATTTTAAAATTTTACATCGCTGCTAAGTGTATTAAATGACGGTGTTATTGAAGCTCGGTTTTCGCTGTTTACGCCGCTCGGCTCAGTTTTCGTGGAGAAAACTAGAGTAGACAGAGCGATTTCTAACGTTATCATTCAGGTTAGTACAATCGTGGCCGAAGGCACGGTTAAAAAAATCGTACTGTAAACACAGTTAATGTCCATTCACACTGTACATACATTCAATAAACTTAAAATGTTCCTTCATTAGTTTAGGCCTAACCTAAAATTATTGTGTTTTGTTTAATTTATTTAACCACATACAATAATTTTAGGTTAGGCCTAGAAAGTACCGGTAATTTTAAGTCCAGGCCTAAATTTTAAGTTAAGGCACATAAAATAAATTAAATATATACAATAATTTTAGGTTAGGCCTAGACTGATGAACGAACATTTTATGTTTATTGAATGTATTTAAGAGTTTGACGATAATATTTGAACTACGAAGGACGGAACCGACCGTCTCTTAATTTAAATTGATGAACCAAAACACATGTTTCTTGAATGTATTTACATTCATTGCCATAGCAACGAGCAACCAATTTTGTGACGCTTTTTCAATACCGGTGCGCAATTGAAAGTGTATTAAATGACAATTTAGTTACTTTATTCTAGAGTCATTTAATAAACTTTTGTTTAACAAAATAAATTTCACAGTTAGTAGCCAAAGAATAATGCTTAAATATGCAAAAGTAATGATTTAATAGTAGGCCTATAAATTATATAATTATATACTACAATACCGGTTAAAATAGATACAACGTACTACGTTTAGTAAAACTTTCTTTGTTAGGTTGCTTCTATCCCACCAGAAGCGCTGAAGATAGTTTCAACTTATAACATTGAGTTGCCTATCAAGCCTATCTCCTTTTGGTATCATTATCTCTGCCGGTGCGGTACTCGTATTTTACATTTGTCGTTGCCATAGCAACCAATCGTTACGCATTTGGTATTATTATCTCTGGTTACGCATTACATTATTTTTGTTAACTCTTAATATCTTTAGGCCTAGGCTATTGTGTATAAAAATATTTTAGTATTAGAGTTACTAAGCTAAATTTAATGATATTTACAAGTAAAAGTTTGGTAAGGTTTAAAATATTATTATAAAATAAAATAAAAAATATATCTTACAGTTCTTCTGTTTTGATAGGCTATTTAGAAATTCCAGATTCATCAAATAATAATGAATCTTCCCGACCAGGCCTTAATCATTGTTGATAACTTGTGACATATGCGACCACTGGGAGCATGAAGAATTTGTAAATGAACAAGGAGGCGTTTTTTTATTTTGCCATAATGAAATATTAAATAATGTTATGTAAAAGACGAAAAGGTTTGTATAATTAAATAAAATGAGTTAGAGTCAATCAACAAGATTAATTTAATAACAGATAAATCACATAAATAGGCTACAATAGCAGATATAAGTATAAAAACAAATATAAATTATATAAATAATGTAGTATATACATATATGATGTAAAATTTATAGAAGAAAAGTATATGAACATTGAAATTAAAAAAGTGCGTGTAAAGTGATATTGGGACAAAAGACAAAAAATGAATATTATGTTTCACTTGCCAAAAGTTCATTTATATATATATATACTAGCTGACACGTATGGCGTTGCCCGTGGTGGTTAGTATTTTCAGTCTTTTTAACGTAATTGTAATCTTTTGAAGTGTTCAGTTAGTGAGTGGTATTTGGCTTTTATATATATAGATCTTAAATAATAAAAGCACTATTTTGTCATAAAATAAAAGATCTGAAATTATGATTTTAGTAACTTTGATCCCCCCAAACCCCTCCTAAAATTTCGAAATTTTTCATACCCTTTCTTAGAGAGCGCCTAAGGCCCTAGAGGAAGCTACATACCAAATTTCATTCCAATCCGTTCGGGCGTAATTTGAGGATGATCAAAAACGCATTGAAAACGCAAGGAAAAATGCAAAAACGCCTATATCTGGCGTAATTTTGGGAGAATCTCAAACATTTTTTAACAGACTACTTTTAGGCCTTAAACGAACCTAAGTACCAAATTTCAACATTTTCTGCCAATTAGTTCTCGAAAAAGCTGAGAAAACGCAAAAAATCACTAGAAAAACGCGAATATTGGGCGTATCTTTGGGATGTTTTCAAAATCCGTTCTTAGTGCGCGTCTAAAGGTCCCACTGAACATGCATGCCAAATTTGAACTCATTTGGTTCAGTAGATTTTTAGTTCTGCTGATTAATGAATCAGTGCCATTTCGCTTTTATATACAGTAGATAGATATATATAAAAAAGCAAAAATCCACTGACTCACTGATCACTATTTCTCAAAAACTACTGAACGGATTGGAACGAAATTTGGTATGTTGATTCCTCTAGGGCCATAGGTGAGAAAGGTTTTAAAAAAAATCGAAAATTTAGGGGGTTTGGGGTTTACTAAATAACGATTTCTCTAAAAAATACTGAACGGATTGGAATGAAATTTGGTATGTAGCTTCCTCTAGGACAGTAAGTGCTGATAAGAAATGGTTTCAAAAAATATGAAATCTTAGGGGGTGTTTGGGGTCAAAGTTATTAAATCACGGTTTCTCCAAAACCATTGAACGGATTGGAATGAAATTTGGTTTGTAGCTTCCTCTAGGACCATAGGTGCTGATAAGAAAGGGTTTTTAAAAAATTCGAAATTTTAGGGGAGGTTTGGGGGGGAGTCAAAGTTACTAAAAAAAAAACACCGAATGGATTGGAATGAAATTTGGTATGTAGTTTCCTCTAGGGCTCTAGATGCTCGCTAAAAAAGGGTTTTTAAAAAATTAAATTTTATGGGAGGTTTGGGGGGTCAAAGTTACTAAAAAGCCCCATAAGAAATACATAGTGTAATATATTTATTTATTGATATAATATATTTTTTGTTAATATACATTTAACTTTGATTTGTCTATTGACTATTCATGCAAAGACGGATCGGGCCAGCTAGTATATATATAACACAACCACGTATGTGAGTTATATCAATTCTAGCAGTTATGGAAACTTCAGTGATTACAGTTGGCAGCGTTGAGGATCCCCATAAGATGTAGATGTATCAAATAGAACAGATCTCTTCCTTCTTCGGCTTCACTGTTCACAATGATTGATCGAAACCCCGAACCACAAATAGAAGGAACAAAAAACAATAACAGAACAATTTAATTAAAAGTTATGTTTATTCCTTTATTGTACTACCCTTATACATATTTCAATGACATAGTTATCCTCAGAGGGCTTTAGGCTTTAACACTACTTCTAAAGCTTTAAAATCATCTGAGGGCTTTAAAATCCCTAGAGTTAAACAACTAATAGCCTTTAACTCATTGTAGTACAGTAGTGTTAAAGCTAGCTACAGATGTACTAAAGGGGTACAGGTACTTTCTATTATCCAGGTACAAAGTACCTGATTATCTAGGGGCTTTTATTATTTTAGAGTATTCATACAACAAGAGGTACAGATAGTGCCAAGTAGCGTGAAGCGTCACTTGAGCATGCGCTGTAACGTCTTACCCTCTCCTACTCGACTGTGAGTCTTCAGTACAGTCACCACCAAAAAGTGTTGATATACAATCAACACGACTACATAGCAAACATGAATTAGGTAGGACAGGCGGCTCTGACTGTACTCCTCCGCGAGAGGGGAAATGTGGTGGGAGCCTGCGTAGGAGACTTGTTGAGGTGTACTGAAATGTAATAAGTGAAGGTGTAATGAGGCAGTAATGTTTAAAATAACTACATGAACATGCATGATGAGGAACAAAGTGCACAACTAAGTGAGTGATGAATTTAGGACACTGTCTTTATTAACAAAATTTATGAAAATTGCTGGATTAGCAACTATTGAGCTTTCATATAAATTTCCTCAAATTTCATGTAATTGCTTATGGAGTTGTTTCTTGCACACTCCCTCTTTGCACTCCATCCTAATTGGCGCTATCTGTACCTAGTACCTATGATATTAAAGTGTATTCAGGCCCCGATTTAGGGTAAGCTTCACCCTGGGCAAAACCTTTTGTAGCCGCCCCCCTCCCACAAAAAATTACTGAAATATTTGTGATTTCTCAATAGTATTGTTGGGTTACCCCAATAATGGTGGGCTGATACCATAATATACTGTTGTAAAAATAACGTGTTAGGTATTAACGTAAAATATTGTGTGTACTGTTGATAAAAAAAAAATAGTAGGCTTATATTATTTTTTTAAATACAATTAATTTTTTATAACTACGTATTTAGTGAAAACTGTAAACATGCATGAACATAATTTTAAAGGTACCAGTTTGCGCATTTCTAATTTTTTAAGTGTAAAACCAATTTGTTTTTAATAATGCCTACGCAAGTTAACTAGTTTGTTGTGTCGTTACCGTTTTTTACCAATATTCTGGAAATAATAAAAAATCTTCAAAAATTTTTCGCTCCCCAGAAATTGCGTCCCTGGGCAATTGCCCAGTCTGCCCATTGGTAAATCGGGGCCCGAGTGTTTTATACCCACTACCAGTACCAACTAACTGATATATTTTTATAAATAAAGAAAATATAAATTTAAAAATAAATATAAAATTAAAGAACTTCTCATTAAAATTTATTATTACTAGGAAACCCCTGCATGCTCCTCACGCCAACCCCGTTGGAACCTTATATATATAGGCTATACATAATCATGTTATGTTTTCTTTATAATAAAGGTGTAGAATTAATAATAACCCCAAAGCTAAGATAGGTGGTAAATAATGTTAAATGTTCAAATCAAATTATTTCGTATATTTTGTAACAGCAGTTATAATAAAGGTTAAAAGAACCAGCAAGACTCAGGCCTACACTTTAATAAAAACCTAACCTAAAAGATAGAAATACAAATAGTTTCTTCAAAGTGTGAAATCAGGTGTTAATGGAAATATTGGAGCAAACAGTTGTTAAATCTGTTATTTTATTCAATTGGTTGCTATAATAATTCATCAGTCTAGGCCTAACCTAAGAATTTTTCCGACTAAATTTACAAATATTGAAATAAAAAATGTTTTTATCAAAATGAATTATAGCCTATGTTACTCAGGGATAGTGAAGCTTTTTATTAGTAAAACTATTTTTGAAACTGTCACTGGGATTGTACAGAAAAGTCTTTACAGCTGTGCATAGGTTCAAGAAAATGGGCTGGAGGTTTTTCTCATATATTGAGCTTAGAAGCTTCAACGGGTCCTTTTCTGACTGGAACGCTGTTACAAATACATTCTTCATATGAAGAGTTTCTTCAAATAGGGCTTCTGGATCAGCAAAGTCTGAATATGCAACAGACGAACTGATTCGAAGTGTTTATTTTTAGAACAAATCGGAGAGACAAAGCTGGACATTCTGCAATAAATATAAAAAAAATTAAAACAGAACTAGGCCTGGGCCCTGTGACCAGAGTTGCACCAGCCCCACCCTTGTGGGGGCCATGGTCCCGGGCAGATAGTGTCACACACTGACCTACCTCAGGGACTGGTTCACCCGTTACGTTGGGCTAGAGAAGAGAAAGTTTGTTTACTAAGAACTACTGTGAAATACACGCAGAGTCGCCCGTCCCACACGTGATGCTCGTTTTCCTTACTGGCCCAAATCCCTAACGTCAGCCATTGTAAGGTGGTGCTTCACTTTAAACTCTCGGTGAATGAATCAACCTCAATGGTTTTAAAAAGTAACTAGTTCACCCGGCAATGCTTCGCTATTGCTTGATTTTAGTATATTATATATAAGTATATTATGTTATGTTATATCTGTTACAGCAATATTAAACATAACCTACTTCAATAAAGTACATTAAGCAATAGCAAAATTAAACATAACCTATTTCAATAAAATAAATAACATAAACAAACCATGTTATGATAATAAAAACATGTGCTGTGATAATCAACAGATCTGTGCTATTATATTTGTTTAAAAGAACTCCAGATGATAATAAAACATGTGCTGTTATAATCAGCTGATCTGTGCTATTCAGTTGATCAGTAAAAACAATGTTAATGAATAGAAAATACTTTAAAATATTAAATGAAGAAATAGTAAAATTTTAATGCAAATGGGCAAATATAGAGTTAATTACCTTTCATTTAAAACAAACCGCATGTGAATCGGCCAAATATAACTCCAGATATCACTCGGAATAGGCTTAAAAATGTTCCCCATGTTAAATTGCCGTAAGAGATTTTAATTTCCGTTTTTAGAAAATTTAGTGGGGTAATAGCTGAAATCCAAGCAAAATGGGCAAATATACAGACAATTACCTTTAATTTGGTACCAACTGCGTGTATATCGGTCAAGTAAAACTCGATATCTCACTCGGATTACAAAAAATCTTTTCAAATTAATATATAGATATTAGTTCAGATTCAAGTGACAGAAATTTAGGTACAAAACATGGACACAGGGGCGGCCCGAGGTATAAGCGAACTACATGGAAGCGGGTGGTGCCGAAGGCATAAAAGAGTTAGTTTTCGCTTCGACGGTTGCAGTTTTGACAGTTAAAATCAACCAACCAAAATTATATATAAATTTAAATATACAGGGTGTATAAAAAAACCTTTCAGGACTTTGGGATATGATTCCTCATACAAAAAGTAAGAAAAAAGTTCCTATAAACATAGGTCCGAAAACGCTTCGTTTTCCAGATATCCGCCATTTTGTTTTTTGTACAAAATAATTCATATCTAGAGAACGGTTTGACTGATTGAGTTCAAACTTACCATGAAGTTTAACCGGACAATGATATACCTCAAGAAAAATAAACGATTAAATCCAATCATGCGTTTCAAAATGGCGGCTGTTTGAAAATTTCAAACCTAAATTACTCCAAAACCGTACATTTTAACGAAAAATGTCAAGACACCTTTTTTGTAGCCCTTTTGATTCCCTATCGGATGGTGAACTGTCAAAACAATCGGATGAAGGATAATAGCTAAGTTAAAAGGTAATGACAACAAATGTCCATACAATATTGTAGTATTTTCTGTGTTGGTATAGGATGCCGGGTTGAACAAACCAATTAGTACACATAACTTCACTGTTATCCTTCATCCGATTGTTTTAAAAGTTACACCATCCGATAGGGAATCAAAAGGGCTACAAAAAAGGTGCCTTGACACTTTTCGTTAAAATGTACGGTTTTGGAGTAATTTAGGTTTGAAATTTTCAAACAGCCGCCATTTTGAAACGCATGATTGGATTTATTCGTTTATTTTTCTTGAGGTATATCATTGTCCGGTTAAACTTCATGGCAAGTTTGAACTCAATCAATCAAACCGTTCTCTAGATATGAATTATTTTGTAAAAAAAAAACAAAATGGCGGATATCTGGAAAACGAAGCGTTTTCGGACCTATGTTTATAGGAACTTTTTTCTTACTTTTTGTATGAGGAATCATATCCCAAAGTCCTAAAAGGTTTTCTCTATACACCCTGTATAAGAGAAACTAAATACAGCACAGTACAAAGTACAATATAGTAACGAATCACCACTCTATTTGTTTTGCTCAATTGAACTGTGACTGTGAACTAAGTCGCTTGCAGAGGTCGCAGCCACTCAAAAGTTGAATTACGCAAAGAGAGCTCACCTTTCAGCTTACACACCTTTTTTTTTTAATTTGTAATAATAGCTAAATTAATATGCAAAATAAATTTTGTGAAAATAAAATATTATTAAATATAATTATAAAGGAAGTTGTAATTAAAAATAATTTGTCACAAACAAATTATTGTTAAAAAGTTAGAAGGGAAAACGTAAAGGGTTAAACATTTTAAATTGCCAGTTTTATAGAATCAAATGTTAAATATTAATGTAAGAAGAAATACTTTAGAACAAAAATAGTTCTTTAAATTAATTGTTAGAAATGCCATTCCATGCAAATGTTTAACCATAGTACACCAAATTATACAGTAAAACTAATACTAAAACTTTTTGGAAAGTGAAGATGTTTTGGGAAAGGATTCAGAACTGATGTTTTAATACTGTATTCACAATTACATTTATTAAATACTTGAGAAATTTTATTGTACAAATCAGAGATAAATACATGCGTAGTTGCAGTATATAATGCTGCTGACACACTCTGTTGTGCAAGTTTGTAAATAAATAAAAAAACAGGTATAAGTTTGTACATAGTGCTCTGAAATAATCAATTAACAATATCAATAATTATAACATTAATAGTTCAATGTAAGTTGAAAACCTTTTTATGCTGGAATGATAAAAACAAAAATAATGATTTAAAACAGGAAAACTACATTTGAGGTAGTTGATCGATAGGAGTGGCAAACTTAAAGTCTTCTGGGAACAATTTAGCCGCATGAGGGTACATCAACTTGTAGGACTGCCTTATTGTTACGTCTGCAACTCCTGCTATATCTCCAATCTCTTTTTGACTTCTTTTGTCTTCTGAAGCCTAAAACAAAGAAACCAATAGTTTAGTCAGTATTTTGCTACGTACAGTAGAACCTAATTGGGGCTGACTGTACCTCGAACTGTAAAATTCTCCGAATACCCCGAAAAATTGAAAAAAATAAAGAATAATATATTTTTTAATGTAGTAATTACAAAAACACTATCAAAATTAAAATAAAAACTTTTAACGGAAACAGTAAACAATGCACTCACTAATCGACAAAGTTACGCAACATCGATATGCGTAGCGCACGTACTTCCGAGGGAACTGGCAGTTTACTATTGAAATTGAACTATTTTTAGAATAACAAGAGAGGGAGACAGTCAAGTATGGGATATAAAAGCGAGGTCGGCGAGACCCAATCTTGACTCAACACCTACCTGCAAATGTTGGTGTGTCGGCAAGTCTGCCAAGTGAACCCAAACCAGCCACTTCGATCCTTTGTCACTTTCAAAAGACTAGTTGGCAATTTAAACGTACAATGGGGCTGCATTCAATGGGTGTTATAATCGATGTTTTAAAAGCTTTAAAATAGTCAAAAAAGCTGTTTTTTTATTTGGCAAACACAGCTTGAAATATCTGGACCCTCGAACTGCTACTACTGGTATTTCTACCGCTGTGGAACTGCTGCTGGAACTGTGGTTCTACTGTATTTATCTTTATCAATCAATTTGAGTGGAAACTATATAATAAACCACCTCTGGACAGATTCACAACAGAAGGCCTACTACAAAAATACTTGTTTAAGGCGAAATACAATAACACCGCCTTACCAGACTTAAAAAATAAACTGGTGATAGACACCTTTCTTTCATCAGTGATACTAGTGAAAAATATTGTTTTAATATAAAGGTATATATTGAAGTAAATTATCTTTTTAAAGTACAAACACTTTTGTTGATCGATAAAACTATACAATTAAAAAATCATACTAATTAACACAGAAAATACATATCAAACCAAGCGCACAACAAAACTAAGAAACCTATATCAAATTGTGCGCTAGTAGAATTGAAAATTTATATAGGACTTTATTAAATTTTATTGGCAATGTTTTGAAAGAGTTTTAAGTTACATTATATTTTTCAAAATTAAATTACACTGTCGTAGCGAATCTGCATAGTTGCAATAACTTTGTTTGACATAAATAGCACCAAAACACGCAAAATCTAGGAGTGAAACGTATCTCGAGTCCAGTCAGTTGTTTGCCGAAACTACACCCGATTAAACGTTCACCGTGCAGTACAGAGCGCCCATAAACCATGTTATCCTTACGACAGTCTCAGCTATAATAGCCAACTAAAAAACATCAACTTCCATGTTACGCTCGGTCAGTTGACGCAACCCGCATGACAATAAACGAGATGTTCCTTATAATGGTAGTAGCATGTCTATTCTCCCGTAAGACCTGTACTGCACGGTGAACGTGGAATCGAGTGTAGCAAAATGAACAGTTTTTCTCCAACAGGATCAAAAGTCATCACCCAGTCATCGGTTCTCCTTAGAATAGTAGTAATGCAGCAGCTAGTATCAAGCAAGACAACTGCTAAAGCAAAAGGAAGTTAATTGTAAGTAGGCCTATAAGTAGTACAAGAAAACGTGTTTTTCAACACTTTATGGAGGTGGTTATTTTAAGTAGCACTTTCACTTAGATATAAATCTTCATAAATAATTGAGTTAATAAATTTTTGTGAAATGTTTTTAGTTAACCCTTTTATTGCATCGTCGCATTTAATATTTGTGTACACTTCCTATGAATTCTAACAGATGGCGTTGGCGTTCACTTAGTTGTATAAAGCAATCTTTCAGCTCTAAACCTATGTAAAAATAATCTTATTTGGACAGAAAATAGTCGAAACTATTGATTTAGTGAACAGCTGTTCTGGCCTAGCAGACGTAAGTTCTAGCGCAATTGAGTTTAAACATTGTTACAGTTGTGTTTATTTAGAATTTTTATTGTATTGCAACGAGTTACCGTAACTCCTGTTGCCTAAAGCTAGACTAGTTGCGCGCATGCGCGTCAGAACCGACCTTGTAGTTTGACCTACAATTAGAAATCAGTGTAGTGCTAGCCGGCGACCAACAAACTAGACGAGAGCTGCAGGTCCAACGTCCGTCGGTGATAAGTTCTACACTCATTGTAATCCGTTGTCAATATGCCATAAGCAATCCTATTTAATTATATTATAATCGGTAATCGCGTAAGTTGATATTATAACAAATCGCGCACTCGTAATGAATAATAAGCGGTGACAATTTCGTTTCGGTTGGAACCAATCGTGTACCAATGGTGACTAGTGATTTAGATTAGGCTAAAGTGTAATAGTTAAGATTTATATAAATTAATTAAGTGCTTGTTAAAAGCTGGCAGAATCGGATTTGCAGGGTACGGCTTAAGGCAATCGGTTCAATTAGGGTTGATGAACAATTAATTGCTCTGGGTATCTGGGTATCGTCCATTTTGCATCGACAGTTCCAGTCACGACTTCCATTAATTTACCAAGTCGGTGCAAAAACACGCTGACTAGGGATTCCCAAATAAGATCAAAGGGAAAACTGGTACAGTATTTTTATACATTTTAGGACAATAGACTTGTGTTTTGTTTTAATTAACTTTTGTTGTTCATTTATTATAATATATTCTTAATTAGTTTTTTTTAGTGATAGTTAATGAAGGCTAGGCTTAGCTAACCTACAAACTTTGATTACTATAAAATATTTAGGCCTAGAGTGTTTACTTCATTTCTTTGTTTTACTTAAAAATGTCTTCGAATTTATTTATAAATTAAAGATAAAAATGGAAGTGACAGGATTTTTATTTTTAATTAGTAGGTCTACCTATATATAGTTACTCTTCTTTACCAATTGTGTTTATTGTAAAAAAAAATGCGCATGATATAAACTTCGTTTTTTATGTATTTTTTTGTTTTTTGGTGGATTTTTATGATTTTTTCTAGTAATGTATAAAATTCTTCTTCTTCAATAATAATTATGCTTTAATATGATAGTGAATGATTCAAATAGTGTTATGGCACTCCAAACTCAGTTTTTAACAAAATTTTAGTTTTAAAACCAGCTGTTATTGAATTAAAATTTTTTTTTTAACCTTTTCGCTGCGTATTAAAATCCAAGCAAATCCCTATATTTTGCAATTATGAGTGAAATTTTTAATTTTTTAATTAAGGTTTATTTTACTTAAATATCTCTTTATTACTATTTCTTGCATTAATATATACTACTATTTTCATTTAAAAAAAAATTTTTATGTGTGAAAAACATGATTTAAGCCCTAAAAACATGGAAATTTAATAAATTGTTAAATATTTTTAAGTACTCACATTAAATAATATTTACTATAAAAAACAATGAAAATATTAAATCTACAACAGTTTAATATTAAAACATGTATAAGATAACATTTATAAGCATAAATTAATAATTAATTAATTGTGTAATAAGTAGCAAAGATACAGTAACATATAATTCTAGCCTAGCTAACACACAGAAATTACACTTTCTTGAAGTTGAAATGTCAATAAATTTTGTTTCTATAATGGAATATTGTAATAATAATTTTGTTATTGTGAATACTTTAAAATGTTTAAAAAGAGTATTTGTTTTATTTTAAATATTCATTCATTATAAAGTAGGCTAGAATTAATCACCAATACAGTACTTACGTTATAAGAAAATAGGCCTCTTAAGCCAACACTAAATCACTTCAGAACTTTAATTATGTAAAACAAACATCCATGTGCAATATATAGTAGAAATATAATTAAATATTATCATAAACACACACATAAAAGCAAAGGAAATCATTACAACCACAATATAACCTTCACTAAACACCCGGTTGGAACGTCAAATGTCAACAAAAACACGTGATACTACAAAGTTTCACTGGCTTAGGAACAGGGAGCAGCATCTACTTGAGGCTAAATAACATCATTTCTGTTCAGTTGGGACTATAATCGACTTACGCAGCCAAAGGAAAAGTTTTTATAACGTTGTGGACTGAAGTCGATTTACGCAGTGAACGGTAAAAATCTCAAATCGACTGTAGTCGAACAGCGAAAAGGTTAATAAAGGTTGACCAGTTTCAATCTGAGAATCAACATCAGTGTAGTCTTTTTTAGATGAGTTAAAATTTGTATTAGTATAGCATGAATAGTTTATAAGTTACGAAATGTTACGCAAAAGCACTACAAAAATTCAAAAACGGCTTGGCACTTTTAGACGAATCTTGCATATTCGGCCTGGCACTAAAAGGGTTAAAGAAAGGGTTTAAGGATGAAGGGTTATCATCTTAAAAAAAACTTATTACCTGAGATGCCATATATATTGCAGCTGCAGCAACTGAAATAGGAGATCTACCAGGAACAATATCCAACTCTACAGCTTTTCTGGCGATGTGTGTTGCTGCTCTTTGTACCATGTTTGGAAGGCCTTTTTGACAAATAATTGAATGTAATAATGAACATTATAAATAAGTTTTTATAACTTATGTAAATAATTGATTTAATATAAATAATATTATGACATGAAAACAATATAACTTAGTTCTTTTTTAATGCTGTACAACTTGTGAAATACAATTTTAAAAACTTCCTTTTGAATGTATAGATGAAAACATCTTATTGATCCTTCTTAAAATATTATATAGTAGAGTCCCGTTATTCCCAAGCAATTGGGACCGAACACTGATCGGTTTAGCGGGAATTCGGAATAGGCGGATTTCATGAAAATATCAATATATTGACTTGTTAAGTGCGGGGACTTCTGCTAGTGTCTGTTCTATACAGCGTTGATCGGCTCGGAAGAAAGAGAGGAAGAGGTGAACGCTCAAACAAGTCATATCACACGAGGCAAATGCTCTTGACCTCGCTCTATTAGTAATAGTGTAGCTTTACATCATCCGGGGTTATTTCCTTCTGTTGCTTTACGATTCCGTTTTCTTCTAAAAAATGGAAGGAAAGGGATAGGTTGTTCCTGTCCGTTTTGTCATCCCGTAGTCTGTCCGTTAGTACCGCATTATCTTGAAAAAAGATCGAGAAAAACAAATTCCTTCTAGATAATGAAAACGAAGGAGAAAAACGGATAAACGCAACTGGCAGATGGCAACACCACTACTAGTGTCTAGCTGTTGGATCTAATCTTTCCTTCTTTCTGAAAGACCCGGTATCCGTTTCACCGGAAGTTGTTGCCACAGCTTTCATTCCAATTTGATTTCAGGCGTTTTCATCAAGCTTAGGCTTTATGTATGACTCTATTTAAAATATTTGTATAACAATAAATGTACTTTTTTCACGAACGTCGTTTTCATTTCTCCTGTTTTAATGTTAAAAAAATCGGTATTTTTTCTGAACTCTGTTCGGAATAGGCGAATTTTCGTAATAGCGGGGTTGAAATATCGGGTCTCTACTCAATATTATTCTGTATGTATGTTATAATTATGTTTATACTATATGAATAAAATGAATGTAATACAGTAATAAAACTAAAGTAAAATTTAATAACTATTTAAAACAACCTGAGGTAGTGTTATGTTTTGCAGAGTATAGTAACAATATGTTTTAGTATATTTGTTATTAGAATTAGTGTCTTGGATGTTAAGGTATTAACCATTAAGACGGACAAGGAAGTACGGTATAAACACGGAAATTGTAGCAAGGTCGCGGGGAGAGTTCGTTAAACGCGGATCACGGAACTCACTTTGCTTTGGTTTGTTTTAAGATGACAACAAGGAAGCTAGACGGGTTATAAAGTATAATCCGAATCTAGAATCTGGGCCAGAAGATTGTGGTTGATGGACCAGAGTGGAGTGGTCGGGTGACCGGTGAGGGGCTGCGAGTTGGGCCAGTCTGTTATTAGCGTGTGAGGCCGGAAAAGTTGGGCCGGTTCGTCGTGCAAAGTGCGGCCAGGAAATCGAGACTTGGAATTCAGCTCGAGATTTGGACCATCGAGATACCTGTGAAGACATCAAACTGAGTGAGCAAACCAAAGTATTTCAGTCTATAGTTAGAGTCACGTTATATTCAGAGTTTTGGGGTTATTCAGATAAAAGTAACACGCTTTAGTTGCCAATACCGTAATCCAGTCTGTCTTATAAAGGTCAATACCTAGTATAAGAGATGTATGTAGTATAAGTGTAGGCTAAGGTGTCAGATCGTATGTATTTGTATCATTGCATTGTATGAATAAATATAGAGAGATAAGTATTACCACTGAACCACTAATGTATTGTTTTTATTGATCTGTCCCTTTGTTACTAACATAGGAAAGTATTGTTCGAACCCGCGAATAAAAGTAGAAATACTAACCCTATCAGTAGAAACCTGTTTTGTTAAGTTAACTTTACTAATTTAAATAACTCAATTTATCACAGAGGACCAGAGTCTGGTTAACACGAATGATTGTTAATTATTTTACAACCAATACTTGTTGAGAGGTGATTGGCCACATAAACCAACCAGAACAATTGCATGTAAAAATAACGAGATGAAAAACCCAAATGTAGCAACAAAAGTAAAAGATCATAACCTATCAGTGCACTGATTGTAAGTGTCTTTGAATATACATCCTTGTTTTAAAGATTTTTATACAAAGAAAAATATTTAATTTGTGAACTAATTTACGTTTTTAGTTAAAATTTTCCCACTTTATTTTGATTTATATCATAATAAATGACTTATGTTTGAGATTTCATGAATTGAAGGAGAAATTCTATTATTCCTTCAGGCATTTTCAGGGTTTGGAACTCACTCCTCTGCAAACGGGAGCTCATGATGTTCCAGACCGTCTCAATTTGTGTGCTCAATTTGAAAACTCGTGGAGCTTGGAATAGGTGTAGCACTACTTAATTGACAACTTTACTTTGTATTGAATATTTCACCCGCTAAAAATCATCCAATCGCAATAAAACAATAACCATTGGAAAGGACATTAGAGGGATTCATGCAACCCGTGCTAAGTATGTTAAACGTGTTAAAATCGAGAAACTCGTTTGACAGAAGTGTGTTATTAGAGTCGATACCACACTCGACTTTAGCACGTTCTGGGGTCTGCTAAACCAGTGTTAACGTCGTAAATCTCTTGGAGAAGGTAATTTGAGGTTTTCAGCTTGAATCAACAACAGGTTGTTTGTTATAATTGTGTTTTACCTGTTTCTTTGTGATGGAAAATAACAATAATTTCGAATCCATGAAAAGAATTCGGAAGAAATTGGGGAAACGATGGAGCAAGGAAAATAAACATCTTCTCCTATCTTTAATTTCCGAGAATCCGACGAAGTTTGACATACATTTTCGTGTTCAGAAAAGTACAGAGAACATGTTTGTGTATTTGATTTTGTTTGCACAAATATGTTTGCAAAAAGGAACCAGAAAGAGGCCTTAATCTTGTTATAAATATACAAAAATGTAATAATATATACATTATTTATTAAGTAGGGAAAAAATCTCTTTTAAAAACTAAAGAATATGGTAAGAATTCGTATTCTAAACTTTAGCTATTTACCCTGATCACGAAAACACAAAATATGTTTCCAAAACATGCAGAAAATGAGGCCTAATTTTATCTAAAATATAATCCCCAAATTATAAAGTGCGAAGGGTATTACAGTTTCGGCGCAAAATTACTATTCGACCCTCAGCTGACCTACGGCAACAGAAATGCAAGAATAATAAAAAAAATAGCCTAAAGTTAAGGATAACACTTTAGCACATTAGCACAAGGGGTCCTTTACTCAAAATTCAAATAGCAATTTAACACGATAAGACTTTAAGCATTTAGCATAGGTTGCATGAATCCCCCTATTATGAATATTTAAACTTTATTTTTTGTATTTACAAATTTCTTTTAAAACGTATTTTTACATATATAATCATCCTTTTAAAATTGTAGTTTTCTGAAAAGCTAATGCCGCACGAATAAAACAAAAGAAATTTCTCAACTTTGTCACTTCTCTAGAGCTCAATACCGCTCGACAGAAATATTTTGACAATAATATAGATACCTTTGGATTAGTCAAGATTTGAACTTTCTATAACTTCCTACCAATCAGACGTCACTCTTATAGTTTCAAAAATATAAAAGTTTTTGTAAACCCTTGTAATTGAACAGTTTTCAACCAATGAAACGGCACATTTTGCATTTGAGATATCTCTTACAATTCGATAAATTTGTTTGTAGACCATACTTCAATCTTTCGTTTGGTGTAAAGTAAAAACTAGATTTACTGGTAAGATGTTATCCGTACAGCAGTGGGAAAACAGATTTTTCTTGAATTCAAAACTCCCCTTGAGAATGCTGTACAAGCCTTGTTCCTACACGACTTCTAACGGTTTCAACAGTTTATTCTAATTTTGTGGAACAAGTAATAAAAATGCCAATTAAGTTTACAAAATGAGAATTTACAAGTATACTGATAAATTCTATGATTTATTCTCTACACTTTCTTATAATAATATTTCATTTTTGGGCAAAGCATACATTCCTAAATTACTATTCAAACTAGGCCTAGTTTTGTTAGCAGTCTTTAATAGAAACATAAAAACTGGCATATTTTATACAGTTATATTTAGAACTAAATTAAGAAACTTTTGTACATTTTGAAAAAAATTATAAAAAATGTTTCCTACTTTTTATGTAGGCCTAAAGTTGAACTTTTTCCTTTCATTACTGAACATTTTTTGTTTATTGAGCTAATAACTTTGTAAATTTTACATCAATCAATTTTTTACTGGCATATATGAACCTTTCTCTACAAAAAAGCTACGAAACACTTTTGGATTGGTTTGTAAATTACTGAATTACTGAATTGGTGAATTATTGAAAATATGCTTGCACACGGACCGAAATGGCTTCTAAAAATATTAGCATGGACAGTTGTAGGGTTAATCTTTATTCTAACACTTTTTTAAAATATTTCCCAATGGAACTAGAAAAGGTGTTTATTTGAAAATATATTTTTTATATAAAATGGTTTTATAAATAATACCTAAGTTAGAACAGAATCGTGACATAAAGTCTCCGGTTGTAATGAGATCAACGCTTGTTTCCAAAGCCTTCAGAATTAATTTGAAGCAGCGTCCAATTTCTTTCTTGCTTATTTTACTCACAGCACATATTTCCTAGTAAACAAAACATATTTTAGTAAAGTGAAACCATAATCTCTATCAAGGCCAATAGCATAAAACAGTTATAACATTTATAAGTTAGTTGTAGCTCAAATGTCACTGAGGATGACGACTTTGTTGTTGAAACACGTTTGACTATTAAACGTATTTTTGTGAGAATTGTGTTCTGTGTTTTTATTTTTAGAAATAATATCTCTGACGAGTCAAGCTTGATTATATTCATAATTTTATTATGTTGCACATTAATAAATCAGTTGTTGTAACACATATTAAAAATGTTGATTAGAAGGAATTTCATACAAACCATATTAGTTAAGCCGCGTTTACACTATGTAGCAAAACCTACTATATAGCATAAGTTATATAACAAATGCTACATTTAGCAAAACTCAAAACGGAGAAATGTTACATATAATAATTTTTGATGAGACATGTAGCTTTATGTGCTATATCTAGAAAAAATTATGCTGTCCATTCGGAGTCGGTAAGATCAAAGGGAATTTGCTACATCTAGCAAATGTACGCAATTTTTGTTTCTAGTGTCTGCTACATGTTGCATTATCAGTCAGATGAAAGCTGGCCGAGTAGTTGTGCGCACGTGTTTGTTTACATTGAATTTTTATAATGGAAGGGCTACTAAAAGACAGAGACTGGGCTAATGATTCCACAGTACATTTAATAGATTTGTTCCGTGATCAGCAGTCTTTGTGGGACATTACTTCCCCGGATTACGAAAACCGGACCAAGAAACGTGAACATTTTCCCACATGTGTCCACCTGTACAACATTCTCAAAATTAATTATATTAGAAATTTGTACTTTTTGTGCACCATTTTGTTCTCTCATATTTTTTTTTTGTTATTTATTTTAGCGCATACATTTTCTTAAAAAGTGTTTGGTATAAAATGGAACAAAACCGTACAAAACTATGTTATAATTAGTTTTGTCAACTTTCGTACTTCGGATGAAATTGTCCACCTGTTCCCTGACTGTTGTTTTGCGTTTTCATCAAAAACTGAAGTAGTAAAAAAACTAGGTGGCACGAAAAGGTACTGTTAAGATTAGAGGGTAGGTTTAAGAAATAAAAATAGATAAATATAATTAAAATAAAGTTTAGAATAGTTTAGAATTTACTAGCCCAAGAAGAAGACACAGAAAGTGGAGCATCATTGTGCAATAATGCAAAATGATATGAAATAGCTGACTCGAACAAGACACACTTACAAAGACATACTTGGATAATCTGACAAACTATAAAAGGGTCATACTGACCTAGATCCAGGAACAGTATTTTTGTGTGCTGGGCGGAGACTCTGTGGGACAGAGCTGGTTTTTCTGTGGAAGGGAGAAAATGCTGCTGGTCGGGAAGGACCAGTATTTTTGTGTGCCGGGCGGAGACTCTGTGGGACAGAGCTGGTTTTTCTGTGGAAGGGAGAAAATGCTGCTGGTCGGGAAGGACCAGTATTTTTGAGTGCCGGGCGGAGACTCTGTGGGACAGAGCTGGTTTTTCTGTAGAAGGGAGAAAATGCTGCTAGTCGGGAAGGACCAGTATTTTTGAGTGCCGGGCGGAGACTCTGTGGGACAGAGTTAGTTTTCCTGTGAAGCGGAGAAAACGCTGCTGGTCGGAAAGCGACCATTAGGGCTACGAGAATTACAGTTAGAGAGAGCTTTGGTAAATAGGTAGGTGAACAGATTGTCAGATATCCATCATAAAAGTGTTTATGTTTCTTTTTATTTAAATTAAAGTAGAAGCTCATTCGAACACAAACATAGCTATTTCTTTAAGTGTTTTGTCTTGGGGTAGCATTGCCAAATTGATTAGTTAGAGTTATAAAGTTGATTAGTGTTAAAAGAATCAGTTATTCATTGTAGTTTTGTTTGTAGAGAGTGTAAAAAGAATAGGGTAAAAATTTAGAACAGCTTGACCAGAGGTTTTTTTAAAATTTCTTCATATTATGAAAGAACACGTTAAACTGATTATAAAAACATGGAAAATATCCGCGGGAAATAAAAATTATAGAAATTATGAGAGAAATTAAAGTAGAAAATATAGAGGTTAACTTCAGTATTTTTTTTATATTTTAACACTAAATAAAAGAAACAAATCACTTAATACACCAAGAAATATCAATAATAACTTCACTAAACAAAATTGATGAAAGAAATCACGAAAATATATGTAGATATTTATATAACTTTCCAAAACTTTTAGTTTAAAAACAATAACAATTGTCGTTAAGAAATTACATTGAATACCAGTATAAAAGAAGAAACTTATCATTTCTGATTGCCAACGTTGCCACATTGAACATATGTAATAGGAAAAGATGACGCAACAGTATAATTATAATATTTCGTCGTTATTATCACATTATGTAATTAGAATAAAAAAAAAACTAGAGGTACTGACCTATACTGTTTAGTCACAGTATGTTACCGATAACAGTATAATTATAATATTTCGTCGTTATTATCTCATTATATAATTAGAATAAAAAAAAAACTAGAGGTACTGACCTATACTGTTTAGTCACAATATGTTACCGATAACAGTATTATTATAATATTTCGTCGTTATTATCACATTATATTAGAATAAAAAAAAAAAACTAGAGGTACTGACCTATACTGTTTAGTCCCAATATGTTACCGATAACAGTATAGTTATAATATTGTAGGTTCTAATTTTAGGCAATATAGGAGGCACTGATAAACCCACTTAAATCTAATTGCAACCCATCTGGCAACCCTGTTCCTATCGCGTATTAAAATGTCTGTTCATTGTCTGTGTTAAATCCCATAAGCGATTTTTGGTTTGTTAATTTGTTATGTTATATTTGTTTTAGAATATTTATAATTGATTTCCCGCGATCAGTGAAGTGTCTAATTTCATTATATATATAAGAAAAAGTTATATATAGTGTAATTCTATTAAAACCTGTGGTCAAGCTGTTCTAAACTAGAACCAAGAATAGTCTTCAGTCGAGTGTCGTTCTATGAAGTGCATGGTTCGTTTAGCGCATCGATATCATCAATTGTATTCTTTAAGTACATAAATTTAATTTCTGTCTTTAACAATATTCAAGTAGATTTACTAACAAATGATGTAAACCAATACCAAAGCAGATTGAATCCTAAAATACTAAATAACCTGTCAAATATTACTAACCATATTACTGATAAGCAGCACACTCTATACTATAGTTACAACTTGTACATCACTTGTCTAGGCCTGCGGGCCTAGACTACTTTTCTTGATTCCAGTAAATCATATTGAAACTCAAACTTCATATTCACCAATAAAATGAGCAATAATCATACCTTTTTAAATAATCTGCCCGATCACTTTGAAACTGAAAGGGCAGTTTACTCAATTTCAAATAACACCGATTTTCCCCCTTTAGTGGAGGATCAATCTAATACTTTTTCAGAAGAGCCTATGGGCGAAACTTCGCCTTTACAGAATAATTTAAAAAGAAAAAATCCATCTACCGACAGCAATATTACCTCTAATAGCACAGTAGTAGAAAATACAACAAATAGTCAAACCTCTCCTCCACACAAAAAAGGGAAAACCCTTAAAATCCGACAATATAATATTTTCAATAAAGGACCTTATGAAGTTATTATAGCAACTAAAGGTCAACAAAACTTAAACGCTTTTAAAGTAGGCAAACTTTTCGAAAAAAATAACCTAGAAATAATAGAAATAAATAAATTTGGCAGAAAGTTGGTTGTGAACTGCAAAACGCATATCGCGGCCAACAATTTATTGACTTGCAAGTTTTTATCAGATTACAATGTTTTTATTCCCGCAAATAAAGTCGAGGTAACTGGTCTAATCAATATAGAACCTGATGTGGAAGTGGAAGACATAGTAAAAGAAGGTAAGAGTAACCTTCCCATAGTTGACGCATATCGTATATTAAAAAAAACAAATGAAGGTACAAAAAAAACCTACTGGGTAAAAATCACTTTTTTAGGAAACGAAATCCCTAAAGACATTAAACTAAACTATGTTGTATTACCTGTTAAGTTGTACATACAACCTGTACAACAATGTTACCAATGTTTTGGCTATGGCCATTCTTCACACAAATGTAGGAAAAGTAGAGTTTGCAGAAATTGCTCTGGGGCTTATCATGGTGACATTTGCTCCAAACCTGCATATTGTTGCCATTGTGGGGATAGACATAAATCTAATGACAAATCTTGCCCTGCCTATGCGAGGCAAATAAAAATCAAAGAGCGTATGGCTCACATGGGGGAAAGTTTCCCTGTAGCTAGCAATTTATTTCCGATAAATTATGGCCCCAAAAAACATAATACACCTACTACATACGCACAAGCAACTAATATTCATAATACCATAGACAAACTTAATCAAAACTCTGTTAAAAACAAACAATACCCTGAAGCATATTGCCCTAATAGGTTTTCTCTTCTCAATGATATAGATCATGAGGAAGAAATTACTACCAATTCCGAAATCCAACCCAAAATACTTTTAAAAAAACCCCAAACTAGCATGAAGAAGATTTTTAAACCAGCTACAAAGCCAACAAAACACGTAACCATAGTGAAAGAGGCTTTTTCGTATCCTCTTAAACCACTCACTCCTGAAAACACCATAATTCAACCTGATGAGAGAATTAAACAACTATTTAATGATGCAAAATTCAAACTAAAATACCATAAAATGGCCAAAAGCGTTATCGAGGGGATAAAAAATGACGATATGAACAATGATGATTCATTATTATCATTAACCAACTTTGTAAAAGAATTCTGCTCAATTCTAGTTCAATCGGTTGAGGAAAAAAATAATGAATAATACATTACACTGATATTAAAATTTTATTAAAAAATTTATTAAAACAAGACCTCCACTCTCGTAAATTCATTAATCTAACTGTAAATTAAATTTAAACTTGAAAGCTGCTCAATATAAATGGATACACGCAAACTAAACATAATGCAATGGAACATTCAATCCATTAAATCTAAATTAGGAGAACTACAATATTTTCTTTTAAAACAAAAAATCCACATAGCCATAATTCAAGAAACTTGGCTCAATAGTACAGATAAAATCTTCCTATCTCAATATAATATTCTCAATCTAAATAGAAATGATGGCTATGGAGGAATAGCCTTTATCATACATCACACAATTTTGTGGGATGAGATTAAACTAAATTTTCCATTTCGTCTTGATGAAACCATACACATACAAGGTATTCAAATAAAAAATTTCACTACTCCTTTAAATATATACAATTTATACTGTGTAAAAGCTAACATTGCGCCCCTAGTGTGGAGTCAACACATATTTGCGTTGGATGATGGTCTATCCCTATTATGTGGGGATTTCAATGCTCATCATCCTTACTGGAACAGCACCAAGACTGATGCAAGAGGTAAACACATCTTCTCAGCTTACACCGGCTCTAACTACATATTACTAAATGATAACAATCCCACAACAGTTCCAGGCTTATATCGTACACCAGCAACACTAGATTTATCGTTTGTTACACCAACATTACATACTCTTTTAAACAAATGGCAAATTTTCACAGATCCAATGGGTAGCATCCATTATCCAATAATAATAACGTTCGATACATATACTATAGGCCCCACAAATTTCAATAACAGTCAAATAAACATCCCAAAAGAGCCATTTAACAATTATAAAAAAATTAATTGGAAAACATTTAAAGAGGAAGCAAAAAAACTAACAAATAGAAGCATACAAATAAATCATAACTTAAATAACCTCTACAATATAATTGAACAAGCCATAATTAGCTCTACTCCTAGATCTAATCAAACAAATAGTCATAAATTGAACCCAAAATTTAAACCCAAAGACTGGTGGACAGAAGATTGTTCTAGAGCTATAGCTTTTAGACGCCTTTGCTTCAAAAATTTCAAGACTAACATGACAACTCTCAATTTTATAAAATACAAGGAAGCTAAAATCGAAGCCAGTAAAGTTATTAATCATGCAAAAATAACAAGCTGGCAAAATCTATGTACCGTTATTTCAAAAAAAAATAGTGCTCAAGCCTGGGGAATCATCAAATCTTTTAAAGGGAATAAAAACAATCAGTTTAAATACTTAGAAAACGATACAGAACTCAGTTATAGTTTCATCAAAAACGTTTGTCCAGATTATGTCCCCCACAAATCTGAACACGATAAACCTTTTTTTCATGTAAAACATCATCCTCTAGAACGAGAATT
This sequence comes from Philaenus spumarius, assembly GCA_018207615.1. Classification (NCBI taxonomy): domain Eukaryota; kingdom Metazoa; phylum Arthropoda; class Insecta; order Hemiptera; family Aphrophoridae; genus Philaenus; species Philaenus spumarius. Next base: position 326,914 of record JAGFPH010001126.1, read on the forward strand.
TACAATAAAGGAACTTGAATTGGCAATTACATCCAAAACTAATAATACAGCCCCTGGATTAGATGGCATAAATTACATTTTAATAAAAAATTTACCTGAAATAACTCTACTTACATTAATAAAAATCTATAATGAAATATGGATGGGAAAGGAAATTCCAGAATTATGGAAACATTTTAAGGTTATTGGAATTTTAAAACCCAACAAGGATAAAAACCTAGCTACCTCATATAGGCCTATATCCTTAATTCCATGTTTTTTAAAAATTTTAAACACAATGATAAAAAATAGGCTTCAATGGTTTCTCGAAAAAGAAAACATTTTTCCAGTCAATCAATATGCATACAGAAAAAAGAAAGGTTGTTGCGACTATCTAATACACTATATCACTGATATTTATTTAGCCTTAACTAAAAACGAAACCACTTTATCACTGTCACTGGATATTGTAAGCGCATACGATGATGTACACATCCCCACTCTTTTAAAAAAAATGTTTATGCTCGGCATACCTTCACGTTTCATTCTTTACTGTCACAATTTTCTTACAAATAGAAAAATGTCCTTTATAGGAACAAATAACATTTGGAGTAGACAGATTTACAAGGGCCTTCCACAAGGAAGTGTACTCAGTCCTTTACTTTTCATAATTTACACTATTGACATACATAAAAACATCCCAAATAACATCACATGTCTTCAATACGCCGATGATATTTTACTGTATTGCTCAAATAAAAATCCAGCCACTGCAAAAAATCAACTTCAAATATCCTTAATCAATCTTCATAGTACACTCAGATCCTTGGGACTTGATTTAAATATGAACAAAAGCATAATGCTTAACTTTACCAGAAAGAAAATACTTCATCGTAACACTATATCCATATTTCTCGACAACAAGCATTTTCCAATTGTCGAGCAACACAGAATTTTAGGCATCATCTTCGATGGAAAACTCACTTTCAACGCACAGATAAACAACCTAATAACTAAGTGTCAAAAGGATATAGACATAATTAAATATTTAGCATGCGGTAGGAAGGGAGCACAACCGCATTTTTTAATACAAATGTACAAGTCTTTAATTAGATCAAAACTGGAGTATTGCTGTTTCCTATACGGACCTTTGTCCAAAGCTAGGTTTCAACAAATCGAGCAAATACAAAATCAAGCCTTAAGGTTAGCCATGGGAGCATACAAGACCACTCCAATTATCGCCTTGCAGGTAGAAGCACTAGTGTATCCATTAAATTTCAGAAGAATCCTTTTAACTAGCAAACTCATCTATAAAATCATGACTGACGTTTCACATCCAGTACACTTTAAAATTATTGAACTTGAAATGTTAACAAATCATCACAAATACTGGTCAAAGAAAACATCTCCTCTGTATATCGAAGCATATAACCTCTTATCCCAACTAGATATTATTGATATCCATTCCATTCCAAATAACAATGGAACAACCGATTTTGATGTGCCTTTGGTATTCAAAACCTTACATCTTCAATGTAACGAACTACTTCCTAATGTAGAAAACAAAACATCAATCCCTTGTACACAAATAAAGCAGCAATTTGCACAAACACTTCTCACTAATTATACTAACCATCTACAAATCTATACAGATGGATCTAAAAACAATATGGGCACAGGATCAGCTATTCACTGCCCCTCTCTCAATGCAAATATCAATTTACGTCTAAATAAAAATACGTCCAGTTATACAGCGGAATTATATGCAATTTTCAAAGCCATTGAATTCTCAAATGGTACACAGCATAACCAAGTTGTCATATTCACAGATTCCCAATCATCTATAGCCCTAATACAAAACCACAGATATTCTTTCTGGGAAGAAGGGATACTTGTAAAAATATACACAGAAATAGAAAAGCATAATAAACAATTTGTCCTTCAGTGGATCCCTAGTCACATAGGCATTAAACATAATGAAATCGTGGATAAGATGGCATTTAACGCAGCTGAAAAGGGTGACACAGTAGATGATTTTATAACACCATTAAACGATTTAACAGCAAGTTTAAAACACAAACATAAACACGAATTCTTAAATCTATTTTTATGTACCTCAAAAGCTAAATGGTACAAACAAATAGTTTCTGAAATACCAATTAAACCATGGTTTAGTGATTCGAAATTGTTTAGGCACCAAATAATAAACATTTTAAGACTACGCTTCGGGCATGGGGTGGTAAATGAAACCCTCCACAAATTAAACCTGTACTTCACTCCGATGTGCCTCATGTGCACAACAGGTCAAACCGAATCCTTAAACCACCTAATCTTAGAATGCCCAGCTTACGAATATTTCAGGCGAGAACTAACAAACAAAATTAAAGCAGAAAATTACAAACCCCCTAATTTACTAAACAAAGTATTAAAAGCCGGAAAAAAAGACATCTTACAAGAAATAATCCTTTACTTAAATAACATTAAAAGAAATATATAATGTTATATATTCATCGCATATTATCAGGCACATACATGTTTCTCCATCATGGGTTTCTTCATCCAAGACTCATCCTTTCGGGAGGCAAAGTCTGATGAGTCTCAGACGAGAAGACTTTAACCTATCTACCAGTCCTCCAATCCTTTCAAACCATAATGATTTATTTATTTTTATTTTTCAAATCCTATTTTATACTATCCCACTTTTTTGTGAATAACAATCACTCAATCACTAAAAATTTTTTTTTTTTTTTTTTTAGTTTAGTTGTACATAAATGTTTTGTCATACCTACTAACATATAAATTATAAATTCAAAAATAGAAAAGTTTCATCATTAAAAGAACTCATTATTGATGACTTAATGGACGCATTTTAACCCCATGGAATATACGGGCCGCATGATATAAATCGGTGCCCAGCCAAAAAGGCTAAACAAGAAGAAAAAAAAAAAAAAAAGAATAGTCTACCACTGAACTACTTGATGATAAAATACAATAGTTGTAAACATTACGGATTGGTTGATTTATATGATTATAATCCTTGAACCTTAGTGTAGCTTAATTTATGAACCCTTGTTATAACCAGCAATATTTCCTCTCCTAACAGTACAAAACATGTTGTGATTTCCCAAAATGGTTTTCAGTGTCGGGGAGGAGGGGGAAAACCCTAATTTTTCCCGGGTACCAACTTAACTCAAAATAACTTACTCTGATATACCCGCAGTTCTGGAGTTCTTCAACTAAAGATTCACACACTTCTGGAATGATGTTCGTAATGGCAGATTTTGAAAATTTGAACAAATATATTAAACTCTGATATGAATCTCCACTAGCCAGAAATCTCAAAGGACAAACCAACTTTTCCGCACAGTTATTGCATCTCTGAATGTTGTGTTCTTTTTCTCAATTCTTTGGTCAATCGTACACAAAATATACCTACTCAAAATCTTGATAATAATCACATATTATTTCATAACACAATGAGGGTTGTTTGTCATAATCACCAGCATTCAAGTCATTAAACAAGGCACTCCCACTGTGCTTTTGCCTGGCTTGTAGCGATGGCCGGACCCAAAACCTTCGTTTTCTTCTGTGAGCCTCCAAAAATACTGTAATTTCTGCCGCTAGCAACTGATCCTTTCTCCTCGACATCTTCTATGAAACTACTTTGCTGCATTATTTTTGCTACATGTAACATGGGTCCATTTTGGTTAAAACTGATAAATATAGCTTTTGCTACATGTAACATTGCTACATATAGCAAAAGTTATATAGCCGGTTTTGGTACATAGTGTAAACCCGCTATACAGAGCATAAATTAGGAGACGGAAGTTTAATTACAGATTTTTGTTATTAATATCCTTGAAAAATTCATTTTTGACACAGACAAAGCTAAATATAACAGCTAAAGTTTAACAAAATACTCTCTCGTACATACTAACCTTAAAAGTTCTCGGTACACCTTCTTGTCTGCATGCTATATAAAGGCAGGCCGATGCTATTGCATCATTTGCACGCCCTTTAAGGTTCTTTCCGTCATGAACTTGCTTGAAAAGATTGTTTGCTCGATCTACAATAGTCTTCGGTAGATTGATTCGGTCAGCCATACTGTTGATCTCCCTGAAGGAATTTATTAAAGCTCGGTCTGAACTGCTCATCTAGATGTAATCGTATTTATATTACAAAATATTATATTTTCTGGAAACCAACTTATTTAACTACTAGGCCTACAGACAAAAAAAATTTAAGAATAGAGAAATCATTTTTAAATGTTGAAAAGTTGTGACAGAAGAAACAACAGTCTGCTATACTTATTACAATAACAATATAAGAGTTGATATGATTTTAGGTATATTTCTAAACTATACATAAAACTGCCATTAAATAAATTTATTTTTGGTTTAATTTACTGAATGGGTGCAAACAAAGAGTCAGGATATTTGTGTGTTTATCTTTGTGTACTAGTTTGGTAAGGTTTAATAATATTTATATTATAATAGAATAAAAGAAAAAATATATCTTACAGTTCTTCTGTTTTGATATTTGGAAATGCCAAATTCATCAAACGACGAATCTCCCCGACCAGGCCCAATCATCGTTGATAAGTCTGATCCATTTAAGAGAGGGTTTTCAGGTCCACCAACACGAGAAGGATCTACACCATTCTTTTCATTACTAAAAGTTCTCCACTCTGAGCCTACATCAATAACTCTAAAACAAAATAGTCTCTTCATTATTTAATAGGAACATTATCAACACTTTGATCAGCTTATTATTGCTGGACTGTTAAGATTTATAAATCTCATTATTAAAGTACCAGCTGATAAACATTTGTATTTTTTGTTTACATTTCCGCGCCTTCATATTTATACACTATAGGTACTTTGTTGACATTCGAGGTCTGTCTATAAAGTTCAGTCAATGGTCTAATATACCGGTATTCAATTCTTGAAACAACGCGCGTGCATTCGTACGCAGGCATGAACATGTCTGGACCTGCCATCTGTCGGAAATTGCAGTACTTTTACAGTCATGTAACAGAGTGTTCCGAATAGTGAGCATCGAAAAACCATGGAGCAACGACACAACATTAAGTTCTGCTTCAAATTGGATAAAACGGCGACAGATACTCATGCAAGTACATGTAAGTGCAAGTGTAGGCTACGGGCAGGATGCTGTGAGGTAAGAAATGTGGGTACCCTTGGTTTGCATGCTTTCGTGCTGGCAAAGAATCGGTGGAGGACGAACCCAGTTCGGGACGACCATCCACAAGCAAAACGCCGGAAGACATTGAATGTGTGCGAGCGATGCTAATAAAAGATCGCCGATTGACTCTACGATTAATAGCAGAAGAAGTGCGTATTACCAAAGGCACAATGGGAGCCATCGTCTATGAAGAATTTGGACAAACGCAAAATTTGTTCATGATTTGTGCCGCACATCCGAACAGATGAGCAAAAAGCAAGTCGTTTTGTGGCCAGTGACGATTTCATCGATATGTGTGACCGGGATCCAACTTTTCTGGATTCCATTATCACAGGAGACGAGACTTGGTGTTACCAGTACGACCCCGAAATGATAAGACAATCAATGGAACGGCGGTCACCTTCTTCCCCGCAACAAACAATTAGCCGTGTGGAAAAATCCAAAGGGAAGACCATGTTGATCACATTTTTTTTTTATAAAGATCGAATCATCTATAAGGAATGCCGCATTTCTCTTTTAGGTTTTCAAACTTTTGTTGCAGCGCGTCCGGCGTGTTAGGCCACACAAATGTTCCAGACCGGAAATTGGATGTTACTGCACGACAATGCACCATCGCATACCAGCATCATTGTACGCCAATTTTTGACGCAGCAGGCATGACAGTTTTGCAACACTTACCACACTCTCCAGATCTGGCACCTGCTGATTTTTTTTTGTTCCTCTTAAGAAGGCCTTAAAAAGATCACGGTTTGCAGATGACAGCAATTCTGAAAACGATTCTACATGAAGACTTCTCCAACTGTTTTGAGGCGCTGTACGAACGTCGTCAGAAGTGCGTTGTGCCTAGAGGCGAGTATTTTGAAGGTCAAGTATTTCTAATGGTACATTCTGATTTTATCATACCATCCACCAAACTTTTTAGTCTGACCTTGTACAAGCTAATATTGGTACTTGTGTATTATACGGACCACACCTAAATGTCCCTATCTACTATTTAGCGAAACCACTACCAAGGTAACGGAACATATTGTGACTAAATAGGTTAGGCTAGAACCTTTTAGGTATTTTTAAAAATATTATTTTTGCATTTCGGTTGCCATCCGACCACCCTAGGCTAATCTATGGCAACAGAAATGCAAAAATAATAATTAAAAAAATACTTACACGGTTCTAACCTAACCTATTTAGTCACAGTATGTTTACCCGTATTCAACATTTAACAGTAGAATGTAAAGACCAAAATTGTGGCTAGGTTGGACAGAGGCGCAACTCAACAGAAATGCAAAAATAATAATAAAACAAATAACAGGGACTTCTTTCCACACTAATTTTTCAAAGCCCGTTCCCTTTGCAGTGGTTTCGCTAGATAGTAGACAGGGACATTTAGGTGGGGTCCGTATAATACACAAGTAACGGTACCCTAATATTTTTTATGATAGATTTAATTTAGATTGAATAGCAAAAATTTTATATAGGATTACTTAGTAAAATAATGTATGAAATAAATGTATAAAATCTTTATAGTACTCGAGTAATTAAGCAACTCTGCTTTAGTTATGTTGCTCAATTCTTCTCCTAGTGTTATAAAGAAGCACGTTTTTCATAAATATCTATTACTAGTCTATACATTCTTCTACCTACTGTAACTTGGTCGCTTTAGTAGAAAATAAATTTAGAAGCTAACATATTATTACATCCTTTAAATACTTACTAATAATGAATCCTAAATAAGTTACCTGTCTCCAACAACCAATCCACATTCGGAACAAATCTGATCGCCCGCTCGATAATCTTCAATAAGAGGTGCATCAGGATGCTGGTTACAACAAACTCTATTCACATCAGCTCGGCTGTAAAACATTAAATCCTGGATGTTTATAAACATCTTTAATACTGGGATATTGAAGGAACAATATATATTTAGAAGAACTACTTAGGATCACCTCTGCAGATCTAGAAAGGCCCATTTGCCTCACATGTATTGGAGAGTAAATAATTAATGTTTTACTAAAAATTTAATAAATTTAAATAAATCTATTTGTAATAGGCCTAGCATAAGTTAAACCAAGAAAATTAATTAATTCTTAAAAGGCCAGAAACATATTGTTATAATATCCTTTTTGTTGTAATCTTTTCCATGTTCCATTTAGTCTGATTAAACACAGCAATAAAAATGAACAAGTATTTTTTTATTGAAACACGCAGAAACATTGAAACAAACAAAACCGCGCCCTGGTGTTTTTTTTTTGTTTTTGACCCCCGAAGGCCGAAAAGGCCTGGATGGCTATCAATGCCCCCCCCCCCCAGCTAAGTTTGCCCCCCCCACTCTCTCAACTCTCCAGCCTTGTGTTAGCAGGTATTCTAGGCATAGTATTTTCCATTTATGCGTATATTATTTATTGAGTGTTAACGGAATTTTAAGTTACGTGCTTTTTTTAAATAATAACAATTCACTATTTCTCACACAAATACGTTTAATGATCAAACTCAGTTAGTTGTAGCTCATGTATCTCTGAAGATGACGACTTTGTCGTTGAAACGCATTTGATCACTAAACATATTTGTGTGATAATTAGTGTATTATTATTTTTAAATAATTCCTTCTCACTCGTCAAGCTCAAAGTTTATTAAAAGTTATGTGCTGTTTATCACAAAAAAGAAAGAAAACATTTATCAGTTATGTGCTGTAAAGAAAGAAAATTGTTTTAATGATTCATAAAAAGTTTGACATTGTAAAAAACCTGGATGTGTCATTTCAAAGAAATATGTATGTTTTGATTATAGAATTGGTCAAACAACAATGAAGGACATTTTCAAATGAAAGGTCAAATTGATTTCGTTTGCATCGGCGTCGTACTGTTCACCGGCAATGAAAAAAGAAATATAATGAAGGGTTCTTCATACAAAGAAGTATTACTAGGGTGGGTATGTCAAACTCGAATTGAAAATATGTCTAGGTCAGGTTCTATGAATACCACTAAGACAAAATATTTGTTTAAACTTCCTCAGGATGCCTTACCAGGTTTAAGCAGTGCCATGGTATACGTGAGAAATGCCTACATGGGGAAAGCTTAGCAGTAGGCTAACAAGCTGTGAATGAGTTGAAGGTTGAGCTTCAACAATTTATTTCTAAAAAATTGTGGATGAGTCAGGTCTTAATTTGAAATGTTCACACACTCGTTCACTCGCTTTTGAATCTGAACGCAAGGCAGAAGGATACTACTCTAGCAAAGAAAGAATAACTTTTGTGGCATCGGGGGTCAGGACAACACAAACTAAAATTAGCTGTTATCGGGGAGGTAAAAAGCCACCTTCATTTAAAGGCACCAGAACTGAAAATATTCCAGTTTATTATTACAACCGAACAAAAGCATGGATGAATTAAATTATTTTTCAAGCTTGGTTTGAGAACCTCTTATTACCAAGTACTAGAGTATCTCAGCTAAAAAATATCCCATTAAAGGCCGTGCTGCTAATTGGTAATGTTACTTGTCACCCTGCGCAAGTTTTCAAAATAACTGATGGACAAATCATTGCAACGTTTTTACCACCAAATGTGACTACATTCAGCCTACGGATCCAAGTGAAATGGCGGCAGTAAAGAAGATTTCCAGGTCAACTTTATTAAAGGTAAGGATCGAAGAGGGATACAACTTTTATGCTTTTT
>JAGFPH010001127.1:8110-18522 GCA_018207615.1 Philaenus spumarius
TACAATTATGTGCAAAGGTAATTCAGGTACAGTACCCGGAACAAAGAGCAAAATTGATAAGAATTACCAAATAAATGATTTTTTTCACTATCCGTGTAAGGTTTTTGCACAATTTCCCTAACTCATAAGCCCGTGTGCAGTTTTTGAGCTATATCGTTTGAAAGGTAATTAAATTTAATACAATCTGTTGCAAAGGTAATTCAGGTACAGTCCCTGGAACTAATAACAAAATTGATAGGAAGCTCCTGATAAATGATTTTTTCATTATCCGTGTAATGTTTTTGCTCAATTTATCCCACTCATAAGCCCGTGTGCAATTTTTGAGCTATATCTTTCGAAATGTAATTAAAGTTACTATAATCCTGAACAAAAGTAATTCAGGTACAGTCCCCGGAACAAGGAACAAAATTGATAGGAATCTCCTATATAATAAATGATTTTTTTCATTATCCGTGTGAGGTTTTTGCTCAATTTTCTCCCTTTCATAAGCCTGTGTGCAGTTTTTGAGCTATATCGTTCAAAAAGTAATTAAATTTACTACAATCCTGGGCAAAAGTAATTCAGGTACAGTCCCCGGAACAAGGAACAAAATTGATAGTAAGCTCCAAATAAATGATTTTGTTATTATCCATGACAGTTTTAGCTCAATTTTTCCCACTCATAAGCCCGTGTGCAATTATTGAGCTATATCGTTCGAAAGGTAATTAAAGTTACTACAATCCTGTGCAAAAGTTATTCAGGTAAAGTCCTCGGAACAAGGAAATAAATTGATACGAAGCCAAATGATTTTTTCACTATCCGTGTAAGGTTTTTGCTCAATTTCTCCCACTCATAAGCCCATGTCCAATTTTGAGCTATATCGGTCTAAAGGTAATTAAGTTTACTACAATCCTGTGCAAAGGTAATTCAGGTACAGTCGCCGAAACAAAGAACAAAATTGATACGAAGCTCCAAACAAATGATTTTGTCACTATCAGTGTAAGATTTTTGCACAATTTCTCCCACTCATAAGCCCGTGTGCAGTTTTTGTGCTATATCGTTCGAAGGGTAATTATATTTAATACAATCCTGTGCAAAGGTAATTCAGGTACAGTCCCCGGAACAAAGAACAAAATTGATAGGAAGCTCCTGATAAATGATTTCTTCACTATATCTGTGTAAAGTTTTTGCTCAATTTCTCCCACTCATAAGAACGGTGCAATTTTTGAGTTATATTGTTCGAAAGGTAATTAAATTTACTACAATCCTGTGCAAAGGTAATTCAGGTACCATCCCCGGAACAAAGAACAAAACTGATAGAAATCTCCTGATAAATGTTTTTTGTATTATCAATGTAAGGTAATTACACAATTTCTCCCACTCATAAACCCAAGTGCAATTTGTGAGCTATATCATTCGAAAGACAATTAAATTTACTATAATCCTGTGCAAAGATATATTTGGAACAATTTCCGCAACAAGGAACAAAATGCATAGGAATCTCTCATTATATAATACTAGGTATTCCCTGATAAGAAAATTCGGCTATAGTAATGCGGCAGTGCTGCTTACGGGTTTTTTTTATAAAATGTTTCTTGAGGCAAAAAAAATCATAATTTACTTTAATATATAGGCCTAATGCAATTTTACATTTAAATATGTGACAGTGATGCAGGTGTGCTGGCGAGAAATAGGCGCACGGAATAATAATTTTTTAGCGCCCTAAGTTGCACTTCACTCTCCCTAACGGTTAATCAGGTCCTGACTTCATATACAAACTAGTGTTCAAAGTTACATTTTTGTCTTTTAGTTTGCTTCCACAAGGCGTTAACAGTGTCTACTTAGAAATTTACGATGAGTGTTCTTTCACGATGGATGAGCTTATAGCATGGGCACAGGTACCGATCCCACAGGCTGTTATGAACGGAGAGACGCACGAAGAATGGTATCCACTCAATGGCAAACAAGGGGATGGAATGGAAGGGATGGTCAATCTAGTCTTCAGTTATTCTGTAAGTTGAAAATCTTAAAATTTATTAATATTTGAAGCCTCGATAACTGAATCTAAAACCAGAGCAAGCCGACAAAAGGGAAACGGCATGAAGACAAACTGAGACGATTTTACTACATTTTTTTTATCAATAATTGCCTTTGTATAAGTTGGTAAAGTAAATTATTTAGTCTTAGTTCTAATTAATCATTTTCCTTCTTTGTAAAAATATAGACTGTATAGATTGACCAACAATGGTCAACAATAGTGCGCACTTATCTCTTGTGTGATGGTGTTCTGCAACAATCTGTTTTCCAAGGTAGTTTAAGTTGCAGATTATTAAGGAAGGAACCGAACTTTATCAATCCATCAGAGAGAGAATCTTTTGTACGGGGAAATAGCAAAACCGTTATGTAGGCAGTGACGCAGCCACGAGGGGGTTCTGGGTTACAACTCCTCCCCTTGAGCCTGTAAAATAGGGCCCCTAAAACGAGTAAGAAGGCCTCAATAAATAAAACGATAATATCAGTTACTGGAGTTATGTTTACTATTAATCATATTGTTTTATTATTTATTCGGTATGACATGAATGATAGAAAATAGAAAAGTACGTTCTGAGCGGATGGGGGCTGGCTTGTAGTTGCGCCCGCCCATCCTTCGCGACGGTGACAGGTCCTGCGTGAAGGGTGGTATGTGGGCACGCGCATGAGTCATACCGTAGTCAGGTGATCAACTCGCCTATACAGTTTAGCCAACCACACAACCCTTAATAAAAAAAGCCTGGCCTGGCTTTGCTCAATGTCCATCATGAAATTTTTATCACACAAACGATGTGCTGGATGAGTTTTCGTTAAAGCCACATAGAATGGACTCTGTTTTGTCCATAAAATGGTTTATAAAATGGTGGTTGCAACTTGTAAAAATATATCTGTTATTATGCAATGAAAATAAACACTAATAGTGAAACAGACATTGTAGGCCTAATATTAATTTGAAACCACTATTTTTTGTTAAATTGACACTATAAAAGTAGTATTTTTAAAATTTTACACATTAAAATTTATTTACACAAATAATAAACTAACAATATACGAAAAGTGGTTCTAAGTTCATAAGCAAAAGATTTGTAAAAGCAATGATTTATTAAATTTAAGGTTTTACTTTACGAAAATTTATATACTTCATTTCAATAAATACTCGTACAAATCACGTTTTAACATGAAAAATCCCAAAATTCCATACCCCCAAAATCTCCGGTAAACCCCCTTCCCATTTCAAAATCCTGGCTACGCAAACATCCTGGCATTGCATGATTTTGGTCCGAGCCACAGATAATTAGTACTAATTATTTACCTTAAGTCCGTCTTGTGACTCCTTGTCGTTTAGTTTAATACGACATGTTTCGGAGCCGTTACTCTATCATCTGGTCATCCCTCTGGTGAGTTCGTCGAACATTAAAAACATTCAAATTTTATAAACACACACATTTACACGGACACTAACACACAAGTCACAACTCGTCACACAAATAAATACACAAAATAAGCCGCATCTCAACGTCCGGTCAGTATTGTGCAGTGCAGCCTACCCGTTACAGTTCTTTGCAGAGTACCCGCAAAGAGTTCCGTCCCATTTACACCTCATTGTACTAGGCTTTTTGAATGAATCCCTTCCTAATTGCTGGATAGGTCGCAAGGGAAATGAAGACCTGGCCCTACACTTCTTCTCCTGATCTCACCCCATGTGACTATTTCTTATGAGGTTATGTTAAGGAAGCTGTTTACGTCCCGCCTCTACCAACAACTCTGAACGATCTGCGGAACCGTATCACTGCTGCCGTGCACTCAGTAACAGCGGATATGCTTTGTCGTGTGTAGGACGAGTTCGGCTACCGCGTAGATGTTTGCCGTGCAGATAACGGTGGCCACATTGAACACTTATAATGTATGGAAAAAACTTTGAAACTTCCTCTTTTCATTGGTATAAAGATTGTTAATTTTGGATTTGTACTTTAATAAATAAGAATTTTTTAAAATGGTTCATCATTTACAATAACCCTGAACTACTAATCCTACTAGTAAGCAACTATTCCTAACAAACTCCAATATTTGTGAGACTAATGCTTTGCATACAGATTGTAGAATTTAATGTATACTTAAATGAATAGGACAGCCTCATTCCATGACTTTGTGTAATAGGTTATCTAAATAGTTAAATTTGTTTGATTCCCAGACAGTACCATTGAACCCATACAGTATGTACGCTGGAGGTGCCATGGCTCCTGTTATGATGGTACCATCTACCGCAGGGACTTTCTGCAATGTACGTCAGTTTGCCCCTGTACAGGTTTATACACAACCTCAACCACAACCTGTACTACAACCTGTACAACTCAGTGAGGCTGACCTCAAACAGGTAACAGATGTTGTGTAGCACTATGGTTTAGATGAATTAAAATTAGGCCTATATAACCAGATATTTAATCTTTTAGCATATCCTAGATAATGCAGCATGTACCGGAAATTTTAAGCTTGATATTTTAATTAACTGGTTTGTAGCAAAATACAAACATTTAGTAGAGAATGTGTTTAGGAAGTGTAGTTGTAGGGCTGGGCGGCAGAAGTGCTGGATGGAAGAGTTTAGTTGTAGGGCTGGGCGGAAGTTTAGCTGTAGTGCTGGATGTAAATGTGACTGTAGTTCTGGGCTGGGAAAAAGTGTATCTACAAAACTGAACGGAAGATTATCTACAGGTCTGGACAGAAGTGTTGCTCTAGCGCACACTAGAAGAAGAGCGCTGGGTACAATAGCAGCCTTGTAGCTGTACTTTTGGTCCAGGCAAAAGTGTAGCAGTAGGGCTGGGCAACCCTAGTACCAGTACCACTAACTTGTACTGGGTGATGAAAGATATTATATTGTGTTATTTACTTGAAGTTTACACATTTTAAAAGTTTTTAAATATTTTAATTCCTTTTACAAGTAATTTTTAACATGTGATGATGGACGTTTAACATCTTAAACAGAAGTATTTTTTGCAACGCTCAAGTATATCTTGTGGAGGATCTACAACAAGGCAATAGGTAATTAGTTATTTATAATTAGAATTAGGGAATCGCAATCTAACTTGGAAAACTGTTTCTTCCACTTTTTGATCCAGTCATAGTGCAAGTACAAACTTGTTCTAGATGAGAGGTGCATGTGTAGACCTGCAAGTTTTCATGTAAGACCATTACTGTGCAGGATAATAGGCCACTGTTCGCTGTTTTGGGCAGATAGTTACAGCTTTTGTAGTGACCTCTCTAACTGACTTGTACAAAACTGTCCTGGATTTCCAATATTTAAAAAAAATTATACTCTGTCACATGTAAAATCAATCTATATATATATATAAAAGCGAAATACCACTCACTCACTCATCACGATTTCTCAAAAACTACCAAACGGATTGAAATGAAATTTGGTATGTAGCTTCCTCTAGGGCCATACGTGCTCACTAAGAAAATGTTTGAAAAAATTCTAAATTTTAGGGGGGGTTTGGGGGATCAAAGTTATTAAAAAACGATTTCTTCAAAACTACCGAACGGATTGGAATGAAATTTGGTATGGAGCTTCCTCTAGGGCCATAGGTGCTTTTACTAAGAAAGAGTTTGAAAAAATTCGAAATTTTAGGTGGGTTTGGGGGGATGAAAGTCATTAAATCACGATTTCTTCAAAACTACCGAACGGATTGGAATGAAATTTGGTATGTAGCTTCCTCTAGGGCCATAAATGTTCACTAAAAAAGGGTTTTTCAAAATTGGAAATTTTAGGGGGTTTGGGGGATCAAAGTTCCTAAAACCATCATTTCAGATCTTTTATTATTATGACAATAGTGCTTTTATTATTTAAGATCTATATATATAAAAGCCAAATACCACTCACTGACTGAACACTTAAAAAGAATACAATTACGTTAAAAAGGCTGAAAAAACCAACCACCACGGGCAACGCCGTACGGGTCAGCTAGTTCTGATATAAAACCACAACCTTTCTTTTACTTTAAAAAATATGTTTTGTATTCACAATTGAACTGTTGTATTATTTAACATTTTTTGTGTATTCCAGATTGAAGAAATGTTTCCAAACATGGACAAAGAAGTCGTCAGATCCGTGTATGAAGTTAACAGAGGCAACAAGGATGCTACGGTCAACTCGCTTTTACAAATGAGCGAATAAAAAGGCATTGTTATGTTTAAACACAGATCGTTTGTTGTCGCTGACAGACATTCCTTTTATTTTGTAATTATCATTTTATTTTTCTGATATACTTTATGGAAACTTATTGAATTTTGTTTAGATTTACGGACTGAGACGTTTGTCATTTTATAAACTTGAGATGGTTATATTGTTTTACGTTTTAGTTCAGGAATTAAATAGAAATAATTATTATATTCTACACGTAACTAACCTTTAGTATTTTTATAATATATTCAGTTTAACATTAGAAAATCACTTTTGTAATTATTTATTAAATAATTGAGTTTTTTAACGATTGCAATGGAATTTAAATAAATGTTTCAGTATTAGCAAATTTAATAGCTGATATTGTAATAGAATCTTGTTGCCATATGAAAGGCCTACGGTAGAGGTAACCAAATACACTGTGCTTCAAAAGTTTCCGGTTTTAACTTAGAAGGCATTGATAATCTAATCTGCGAGTCCCCAAACTTGAATTTTAAAAGAACAATTTATGTTTAAGTCCGTCAAACGGGTAAAATCATTTGGTTGCAATTAAGTAAAGTTTATATATAAAATAATAAACTCTGCACTTATAGAAGATGCTGAAAATGCCTACCATTTTGTT
Organism: Philaenus spumarius; assembly: GCA_018207615.1. Lineage (NCBI taxonomy): Eukaryota > Metazoa > Arthropoda > Insecta > Hemiptera > Aphrophoridae > Philaenus > Philaenus spumarius. The sequence goes on from JAGFPH010001127.1 coordinate 14,920, forward strand.
AGCTACTCAACACACGTCTATTGGTATGTTTCATTGTAGCAATTTTTTGAAGGTATTCACGTATTTAATTTAAACTGATAATTAAAATTATATGATAACCATTCACTCTTTGCCTAATATATATAAATCTAAATATGTAGGTGGGAAATTACTGAAATTTACAACAAAATTAAAAGGAAGACCTATAAATAGTTAAGTACTGTTTGTCAATTTAAAATAGATAACTAATCTGATTGAAGATGTTTAGTGTTGTTGCAATAATCAGCTGTTTACTTTAAACTTTCATTCAGGTTATTTCTCAGTGGCATTTCCATAGTCGAATTCTACTTTGAAACAGTTTGTATTTCTAATTTCTAGGTTAGATTTTTGTTTACAAGTCGTGCTGGTTCTTTTTACCTTGTATTACTATTCACCATATTAGCTTTGAGGTTAAAATTAGTCCTACATCTTTATTGAAAAGAAATTATAAAATATGCGTATCGAGATAGCAATTGGTTAGATCTTGCTAGTTCTCTAGAATTTAATGCACAGCCATTGTAATCCTATTCTATAGTTTTTTTTAGAGTCCTTGGTTCTTACCGTTACGCTCTGTCCTTATAAATAACTGGATTTTTAGATATCTTCAAATTTTTTAAGAACTCTGTTGTTTGGTAAGACAAGGTGTCAAGCATTACTACCAACTTTTAAAAGATGTCTGCATAAACCTCAGAAATACACTCTCATTCAAAATGATTGGATTCCTTCTATAGAAATTGCCCACCATAGTCCCTAATTTTTCAGAGTAAAGTCGAACTTTGTGTTATTACCGCAGGTTTATTTGGCACTCAGATTTCCAAATTCTATTTATACAGGTCACTAGTGGAGCAGGGCATTAAACATGCTTGTCCAGTTTGCTACAGATAGAACCTCGAACATAGTTCTTTAGGTTCATACCTAGTTACTGACACTCTACGCTGCTCTTCTGCATTAGTCCAACTGTAAAGAAAAGGAGGAAAAAACAGATTGCTGAAGAATGTTTTAGGCTGTTAATCTCATGCCTTGAAACCATTGAGAGTAGACTTGTTCAAATCTAACAACACGTGTTTTCAGCGACATAAGAGGAGAGTACCGCAATCGAAACTTAACACTCTGTTGACAAGACAAACGGTATGCTTTTAGACCTGTCGTCAACACCAACTGTTTCACAAAACCTTTCCATTAAATCACATACCGTAGCCTTTTATGGTGATATAACATTGGAGAATCTTTTTTTTTTAAATTGATCCAACACCTATAAGATTTGAATGCTAACCTTTGGTCATGCAAGAGACTCTTAAGTGATTGAGAAGTTTACATTCCACACTCCTTCTTGTGGTGCCTGCTTTCCTGCACTTTATTGCGCTTGCATGATTAACTATACCAAATACAATGATTACTTATGATGATAAAATGATTCGTCAATATTGTTCACACGTCTAGGCCGAGTATATATTAACCTTTTAGATGTTATATTTAAATTGGTGGATTTTAAAATTATGTCACTATATTTAAGAAAAATGTTATTTTTTCTTAAAGATGAGTTTTGTTTTAGACTGACTAGAGATAACGAAGATACGAAAATAAACAAAACCATTTTTGGAGTACTAGCTTAATTTTTACTTAGAATTTAATATTTATAGTGTTTCTGTATAACATTTGTTTGTAAAATTGTGTAATCATTTCTAAATACTGATACGATTGTTTTAAGTTAGTAATCTGGATTTTACTGTAGTTATTCTCAAAACAATCTTCAGTGTGTACATTTGCACAGGTCTTGCAGAAACAGCACTTTTTTTTGTACAAACAGTGCGGCACATCCATTTAGCTTCCCATTTCTTGGGACAATGTCTTCCAAACAACCTTTCTTCTAAAGGTCTCTGACATTATAGACATATGAATATAAACATAATGAAACAAAGCAACGATGAAAATACGAGCCGACTAATATTTCCATAAATATTGTCCACAGTTTCTGTACATAATATTAACAAGATTTTTGAAACACTCTATATGAATCACTCTATCACTTTTATATGAATACTAGCTGACCCGGCAATGCTTTGCTATTGCTTAATTTGAAACTTTGAAAGCCTGTAATTCGTATCCCTGAGGGCCGATGTAAATTATAATGGGATTCTGCTCATTGCTTGATTTATCTAACCTAAAATTATATTCATTTGTTTGATCCAAATCAGTTGTTGATCAAAATCAGCTGTTGATCAAAATCAGCTGTTTTAAGCTTTTCATACGAACAGCTGTTTCTGATAAAATCAAAAGAAATATTTCTTCTTCTTCCTTAAGATTGACCTTCCATAAGATTAACATTGAAACTTTGAGGGCCACTGGGACGTAGCCCTAGTGTCCTAGGACTTTGGTAAATGGCCTAAAACCTTCCCAGGGTTAACCTGTGTTACTATGCAAAATTTCAAAGCAGCAATCGGATGAACGGTTTGGTAACGCATAAAGGACAAACGTACAAACAGACATACATTGAATTTTATATATATAGAAAAGCCAAGTGAAAGTTTTAAGATTGGTGGACATTAAATGTTGCAGAAATGTTTTTCAAAATTCCTAAAATGTTTGTTAAACAATAAGGTAAGTATCACAAAATAACAGTGACCCCCAGTTGATTAGATTTAAAATAATTGGAGATACGAGGACGAGTCAAATATAAATGGAAGATTTTTTAAATGCACATTGATCATGAAAATACAAACAAAACCTTTAGGTTTTTTTCATCATAGCTCCCTAAATACTCTACACATTTTCCCAGCGTTCTGGAAGCTTCATAGAAACTTTGAGGTTAAGTCATCAACTATAATCCTTCAAATCTACTTGATTGTTCGCAGATCATTCCCTCCCTGTGCTTCTTTCAAGTGGCAAACAATAAATAATCACAGGGAATCAAATGTTTGCTTCAGAAAGAATTTTATACAGTTTATCCCTTGTCAAAACTTCTGTTTGTGGCCTAGAGTTGTCACGGAGAAGGATGACATCATATGATGGGGATACTCTCATTCGGTGCGAACGAACGATCTCTCATGGCTGTACTGTGGAAGGAATGGAGAGAAACAGCCCACCAATCATGTCCTCTCTCTTGTACCATATTGTCCTTTTCTAGTCTTTTCGGGATTGTCTGAGGAAACGAGGAGCAAAAGTCCATTTTATAATTGACTCACTCTCGGATAATCTTTTCCGCTTTCATACTACAGACGTTGGAAAGTAATACTCGCGTATGTTGCCTACAATCAATTAATCCGTACGAAAATAACAGTTTTACAAAAATCAGCGAAACCAACGTCGTTAAAAATCTTTTCAGTTATAGAATGTCAAAGAGAAGACTTTCCAGATAAAAATTTAAACATTTCTTTCTAAACTAGATGTTTCTTGATACATGGTTCATACAAAGTTGGGCACGTTCTAATATACTAAATCATTGGACTTCCCGATTAGATGTGTTCTTTCAATCAATGTTTTTGTAAAAGTCTAACGTAATAGTCTTGCCAGTTTAACAGAAGGAATTTTTTGTAATTCAAAACAATTAAAAAATATTGAACACTGCCTACTTTAAAATTCATTTAA
>JAGFPH010001127.1:26667-47266 GCA_018207615.1 Philaenus spumarius
TTCAACTATACAATGTCTTAATTTTAAAGTCACTGGGTTTAAGTTAGGTTTGTAATGAAAACAGTAAATCTACTTGAATATTTTAGAAATACATTATCGTACGTTTATGGTTATCTATAATACTGAAATAACATATTTACAAAGACAAACACTCAAAAAAATATTCTATATCCAATACGTTTCTAAGAAAGGCTCTTTTATTGACATTTTAGGGAACAGAGGGCAATTCTAACAAATTTCATCTAGGTGTTTTAATGTTAAATAACTTAAATAGTTAGTTAGGTTAAGAAATAAATGTTATGAACAGTTAACAAGTTGTGATATTTAATGGGATGTGGAGCATAAATGGTGATCAAACATTAAGGTCACACACACTTATAAGAGCTTCGGATTGGATGTGAATTTTGTTCAGTGTTACGCATGGCGATCATTCAAAAATATGTTCACCTCAATGTTCGCATAACAAATGCATCATCATCTATAGTAACGCAACACAGTATTAAAAACATTTTACCGGTTGAATTATTTAAAGCCTATGCTTTGAAAAACAATCAAAGTTTAAAACCATATCTATATTTTGCAAGAATGTGCCTCAATTGCATAACATTGACGTTGAACAAAGAATATAAAACTGAACGATCACTGCGAACATCAAACTGTAGCAGTGGTTGCAAATTACAAAATGCTAAATTTTACAGCAAACATATTACAGCTTGATGCTCTATTACAAGTGTGTACTAAATTAAAAACCTAACGAATGAATGGAAATGAATAGGTTTAGCTAAATTATTGAACATTGCACAAACGGTTTCAAATGTAAAATTGAATAAATGTATAAAGAAAGACAAGGAAATCATAAAAAAATATTGCCATTTTTAGTAAATTGCTCTACGTTTGGTAGTTTTACATAAATTCTACCGGCTGCTATAAATATTTGCACATGTTTCCATTGCCACTTCCAAATGTAAAATATTTTCTAGTAAGAACTATAATATATTTTAGTTTCAAAAATAGTTGTTTAACTATATGCATTTTTTTTTAAATGTTCTTACTCTGTGTCTGTAGGATTAATGCGCAATGAAGGAGAGGAACAACACATGAAAAATGCTAATTCAACCTGCGATAACCAGTTTACATTAAAAACTTACCGTTCTAACCAGTAAGCTGTAGCCCCTTTCTGGTGTAAAAGTTATTCATTATTACAATTTGTTTTAAAACCGTGATAGAAATATTTCCTCAGATACAAATAGGGGGATTCAAGCAACCTGTGCTAAGTATGTTAAAATAGAAAAACTCGTTTGACAGAAGTGTGCTATTTAGACTCGACTTTAGCACGGTCTGGAGTCTGCTAAACCAGTGTTAACGACGTAAAACTCTTGGGGAAGGTAATTTCAGGTTTTCATCTTGAATCTTACTTCAGCAAATAACACTTTAGCACAAGGGGTCCTTCACTCAAAATTCAAATAGCAGTTCAGCATGATAACACATTAAGCACATATTGCATGAATCCCCCTACTGATACAATTTATCCCAATAAATAAATCAGGTCCAAAATGTTTAGAACAGAGTTATACGAGTATTTTATATAAGTTCAGCAAAAAACACACTTGGAAATGTAGTTAACCCTAGAACCGGCAGACAGCACGAAATGTGCTGTCACTCCAACACATTTGTAACGCATGATTGTATCGAATATTTGACCAACTAAAAATCTTCCAACCTCAAAAAGACAAATATCATTGAAAATGTAATGTTTCCAACTTTAATTTTTGTATTTACAATTTCTGTCTAAAACGTATATTTACATATGTAATCATCGCTGCAGTTTATTAGTTTTCTACAAATCAATCGGCGCTCGTAAATTAATTCTAAAACGTAACGTAATAACTCAACTTTCGACCCTCTCTACAGCCCGCCCAGTTCTTTTTCCGAGTTAAATCTATATACCGTTGGATCCGTCACAATTTCCTCTAAATAATGTTGCCAGCTAATCAAAAATCCGTCAAAAATATCTATAGATTTGGGGGCGTTTTGTAGACCCTTGCAATTGGTCAGTTTTCCAACCAATAAACACGTAATACTATTATTACACGTGATATGGGTGTGATCCATGTCTATATTTAGAAATGTTTTGATATGGCTTTATAGAGAATGCTTCAAGCTAAGACTTCGTGTGAACCAAATATATTTGCTAGAAAGGTTTGTTGTGTAGGACCGTGGGAAACTCAGTGTTTTGACGGTCTCAAACCAAGATTCAAATTCACACTAAACGGACATTTGTAACATGTGATGAATAGCAGTTGAAGCGCGCTTCGTTGTATGGCAAGCAAGGATGAGAAATTTCCTCACTTTTGTAATTCAAGTAAAAATAATTCAAACATTTTGATTTATTCTCTACACTTTGTTATAATATTTAATTTTTGGGCAAAACATATACTAGTAAATTACGTTTCAAACTTGGCATAGTTTTGTTGGAAGCCTTGTAGTAGGAACATAAAAACTGGCGTTTTCAAAATAAGAAATTTGAAATTGGTAAATATTTGTATACAGTTCTATTTAGAACTAAATTACAACATTTTTTTACATTTATGAAAAAAATTACAAAAAATGTTGACTACTTTTTATGTAGGCCTAAAGTTGAACTTTTTCATTTCGTTACTCAAAATGTTTTGTTTCTTGAGCTAATAACTTTGTAAACTTTACATCTATAATTTTTTTTACTGGCAAATATAAATTTTTTGAACCTTTCTCTCCAAAAAAAAAAATTACGGAAATCTTTTGGATTGGGGTTCATTTACTATTTTTGGTAAATTTTTGAAAAAAAAATGCCTGCGCACGCCAAAAAATCTATTTTTGTTAACATTGCCGGTTCTAGGGTTAACAAACTTGTAACTTATTTAAGTAAAACAGTTGGTTAACTGATTTACAAGTGCGCTATTCTAGAAAAATGTAGTCTAGTTCGTTCTCAGAAAAAGTAAAAGATGCGGGAGTCTGTCTCCATACACAACAATTACTATCTGTGAAATTTTACAGTACTTATTTTTTAACGCGACCTTGTACGTGAGCAATACAAATAATATTACTAGTATTGTTAAGTAGCTTGTATTGCAAAGGTTATGCGCATAATGATCAATAAGAATAATACTAATTTTACTCTAATTATTACGTAAAACATTGCAACAACCAACATATTAACTTGAAGTGAGGACGTAACAGTGCAAAATAAAATGTATACATATAACGTAAAAACAACTATTTTAAACATGATTATGAATTTTCATTCTTAGTTATTAACTCTATTTAGACTGAAGTCCTTACACCATTGATAAGTAATACAATCAAAGAATATTTTTTACTTTTAAACAATTCAACAACACAATTATTTGTTCAAACTTTAACTAATATCTGGTAAATTAAAAATTTTAACACGTTCGCTACCGAGAGTCGCATATATGCGTCGCACTGTTTTTTTGCCACAGACTATCGTGACTTTCGCACAAAGTCCATGAGTATGATTTTGACTCAATATATTTTGTAATAACCTAAAAGATATGTCAAGCGATACCTATTTGTTTTACTTTTACTGTTTTTGAAGTCGTCACATATATGCGACGTTCAGTCTATGTCAAGAAACATAGTAAGTTTTTTTGTTAGACCGAGTGTCGCACATACGTGACATACAAAAAAACCGGAAAACAACCAAGACATGTGGCGTGAGAAAGATTCCTGAGAACTTCGCGTCTTCCCATTCCCACGATCAAATTGGCGGGAAAACAAAAAGGAATTGTGGCATGAGAAAGGGGGTTATTTTCATGAGAACTTAAAGTCTTCACGTTCCCACGTTCAAAATCGTCAAAGTTACAGACCAAGCACAGCATACGAGCGGCAAACCTTTTTACATACTGATTTCAATAAATCAGGCCTATAAAATATATTAGTACTTCAAAATTAGCAGTTAACAAAATATCACTGCCACAAATATGCGACGTCAGTCTATTTCAATTAGACCGGGCTTCGCACATTTGTGGCAGCATTCTGTGGATAGAAACCGGCCATCGCATATATGTGATGCTGGTCTATGCGTACCAAAAACTTTTAGTATGGTGGTAGCGAACGTGTTAAACCATATAAACCAATATAATCTGTGACAAGGCAGATATTAATTTTGTTTTAAAAATAACAACTGATGCGCCTATAAATTATACAACAATTGTCTGAAACAAGAAAGTTCAGGCTTGCCAGCAAACATGGTTAAAAACTGGATATTTGTATCAAAATTTGAATTTGTTAAATTTCTTCAACTACTGTATGTCAATTCAGTTTTTAACACCATCTCCTACAATTATAAATCAGATCACGAATTTCAAATGCTTAGGACTCAAAAATACAGATACATAAGTTAAGTTGAGATTATAAAAAAGTAAAAAGAATAAATACATTTGTTAAGTGGTAAATTCATTTTTTTAGAAATGTATAACTAAAACAACAACCTAATGAAGTAGGTAAAAACCCACTTTTTCAAAGTCTCAAACAAAATATGCGAAGAAAAATAAAGTTTAATTGCAGATTAAGCTAACAAAAAAGAAAAATATCCAAAATAGTGTAATTTAATATGAATTTAACATATACTCAAAGTGTTCCTTCGTGAACTAAAAAAAAAAAAAAAAGACATCCATAAATAAAATTCAATTAAATTATAAATAGAAATATATTTGAAAATATAATGTTCACCAGGCAAAACAATATAAAATAAGATGAACAATAAATAAAGCTTTAATGTTATACAAAGTTTAATGTTTGGAAGTGTTTTTTTAAATTCCACCATTCCAAAACTCAACTTGTACATTAAACAACATTTTTGAAACATTACATGATGTGAAACATTTTGTTTAAATGTACTTGATAAATTTTAGTAGCTTTTGCCGTGCAATATTATCAACCGATAAATGTTTTATTTTGTTAAATTTTAGTACAGCACCAATAAATTACTTATAAAATACTACATATCGACACGAGTTAATAAATAAGTAAAATTAACTTAATATAAATATCAACAAATAAAATAGATTTGCAAAATAAGTTTTCAAGTAGAAAGGTATTGGTATACACAACTGTGCTTTCTGTCAACCAAGAGTACGTACGACGCAGTACAGGGCAATACAATATGATTATGTACAATAAACTCATCTTGCAGAGCCTTTGATTTTCTCCAACCTTTGTCGTAGACTTTCAACTTCATTGCTTTCTTCAGCTTCTCTGACGTAGCCCTGCACAAAAAAATACATTCAAATAAATGACAAAAAAATATTTTCTACTCCGGGTATTTGCAATATTTATACAAATTTATTCACTGATATAATTGGCTTCTCTACAGCGCTGGGACCCTCCCCAGTAAGAATTGAACAAATTGCTATAAAGAGGTTTTTACACACGAGCTAATTGACACAAAAACATTCTGGTCCTACCACCGATAGGTTACTCGGTGCAAGAAATTTTCAAGTTGTCCATCATATTGGAAAATAGCAGATAATTTTTGACATTTAAAATAAACATTGTTAGAAAAAGCATCCTTTTATATTAATGTCCAAGATTTAATAGTTTCTTACTGGCAAGGATCTTTCAAATCCAAGAAAAATAAGGCAATACTACTCTCAACCAAGAGGCGGTGAGCGAAAATACAGCATAGGTTCTAGCTGAGGTGCCTGTGGTGGATCTATTGGCAAGAAAGAAAGAGGAGGATACTGGATGCCAAGGATACTGGAAGAAGGACTTATGAAACATTGGGCCAAGAGCATGGGAAATGAACCGTAAGACTAAATAATTCGACCACACAGCTGGACCGCTGACTTGAGTTGAGCAAATTTCCAAAATTAATATTATATGCCTATGTTTTAGGGTTTCAACCAACAATTTGGGCAATAGGTCTACTCAAGAAGGCGTTGAACAGCTGTCTGTGTGTACGCAAAATATTAGTACAATTTGTTTGCGCCTTGTGACCTCGCGAGTTTACACCACTTGGCTTCGAACCGGGTACTTTTATGGTATTTTATGTTTTTATCGATTTTGGGCGAACCAAGCGAGCTATGAGATCGCGTAAAAAAAAAAAATGTGCAGAATAACATCCTACATTTATATTTTTAGAAAAAAATTCTAAAAACATTTCATTCTCGTAGTAAAAATCTCAAAAAATAGTTACTTCCGGTCAAAAAACGTACTTCCGGTGGTTGGATTTTTTTGGCTAACAAACTCGTCCGAGCGACATAGACAACCAACATGTGTACCAAATTTAGACCAAATCAGACTTAAAATGCGGCCGCTAGAGTGCGAACACATGTATATATATGAATTTTAATGACACCCCAAAATGTGTTCTGGGGACCATGATTGGTGCTCATTTGCTACTCCCGACCTTGGGTCTCACTATAAGGGCCACTGCAATAGCTCATTTTTCCTATGGAAATTCGCTAATAAGCCTGGCAGGAAAATTATTTGCACTTTAACTTTAGGTGTACTGTGCCTGCACACTAGGCAGGAAATTAATCCCTGATTTACAGAAATACATTGGACGGAAACTTACAGGAAACAGAGAGTTTGGAGAATGTTGCATCGCTTTAGGAAAAGGGACTTTCCTATTTATATGAAAAGATAGGTACTTAGATTGCATCCTGTTCGACTGCCTAAGATGGCTTCCTATTAAGGAAGGAAGTATGGGATGGATTTGAAGGAGCAGATGGTATCGTAAACTAATGGAATTTATGATAAAGTATACAATCTGGGAAATAGGTGGTGCCATACACAAAAAATACCATAAGTTAGGAACAAGAAAGTAGGATCGTACGTAGCAATCAGTAAGTGAGACAATGAAATGGATAAAACGTTGGAAGAAGTAGACTAAATCTGCACTTCAGTAATACTTCAACTTCATGTTTCTAACAATTTGTCATTGTTCTTCCTTTTCGGAAGTAGTTGTTCCAGGCCTACTAAAAGTAGCAAAAATTATTATATCTTTACTGAAAAAAAGAAAACAGCCTATTGGCAAAAGCAGGTTACTTGATTGAAATTATTTATTTGAACAAATGTAAAATAAAATCAAGCAACTATTTTCGCTTCCAAAAAGGATCTGTAATAGTCAGTTTCAGATTTTGTTAAGGGCCTTGACAAGCGAAAAAAAAATCTATTCCTATAGTTCGAAAAGGCGTTCAAATGAGTTAATCATGGTGTATTGCTAAATAAACCATCGATCATCGATTGTGGTGTTTACGGCTAAACTCATACCTGTCAAATAGGACACAGTGCATTCAAACTGCAAACAGGCAGAGTTCAGATGAGCTATGGGATCTCTCAGGGATAAGTTCTAGGGCTATGAATATTTATGGTGTGTATAAATAATCTGTCATCCTATACAAAAGCTCATCGCTTAATTCAATAGAAGGATGGCAAAACTCAATTTCAAAGCTGATTCCATTCTAAATTTAGGAATACAATTTTTTATAAAGCAAATGTGGGTAGACCCAAACCCTTGCATTTTAACCTCAACATAATAGATGACAATAGTGGTTCAGTTCTTATAATGGATGGGACTGTTATTAAAGAAATTAATTCATTAAAATTTCTAGGTTAAACTATTGGCATAAAATGTCTTGGACAATTACTACACTGTTAAAAAGTATAAATAAATAAAATCTACTGTCCCAGGAAGTATTCGAGAATAGCAGAGATGGTTTGCGGGTAAGATGTCCACACTAGAACAAAAATAAAGTTGAATATGTTAAAAGATCCTGTATAAAAACACACAAAACATGATAATCTGACTCCTACTTACTGGTATGGGATGTAAAGGCAAGGAGTCTGGTCCTTGTTGAGTGGTAGACGTTGGAAGCGTGGTTGCAGCTGGAATATTGTGCCACCCTGCCTTGGCTTGGAGAGCTCGTAGTCGTTGTAAAAACTGAGCAGCATCCTCGTCCAAATTCTCTCCCTGAAAGGTGGAAGGTGAAGTGCTACCTACAGATGTAGGTTCTGCGGCGACGGGAGTTCGATCGTGGAGCTCGCTCGCTTGTCTCTCGGCATCTATTGTCTTCAATCCACGGTCAATATAATCTTGGAAAAACTTAGTCGCTTTCTCTAAAAACGGTTTTATATCAGCTTCGGGATATTGCTGCTTAAAGTCATAAAGAAGTCTCAATCCCTAAAAAAAAAAAATAATTGAATTATTATTTGTAATCAAATTCATAGCAAAAGTTAACATTTTATTTAAGTAAGAGATATTTAATAATTATACTACTTAGGATCTGTTCTTAAGTTACATCGTTTACAGAAACAATGATATTGTTTACAATCGAAGAAAAATATTATTTTTGTTAAAGGTGAAAAACCTATATGGTTATTATCACCTTAAAATAAACAGGAGAAAATTACGTCACAAATGTAGCACACAGAAACAGCTGCTGACGTCATATGACTTTCTCGAATGTAGAACAACATCCTAGTTTCTTTTCTAGCCAATGGAGCATTTCTAATATGTCTGATGCTTGTTCTTTGTTATTGTCGGGCAAAGTTACTCTTTCAGTACAAGGTAACTCTTATCCATGTCATTACAAGAGTTCAATGCCTGTTGTTTGCTGGTTATAAAGTTATCTTTGTAATTGTTGTGAATCAATTTGTGAATTTATAAATAGGTGAAAGTTAATTTATATTGTATTATAGATGTAAATAATTCAATTAGTTGTAAGAAATTTGTCTTATAGATACAGGATTCATGCAACTTTATTCTTAAAAAAATTCAAGTAAATAGTAAGTCCAATTTTAAAGAATCTTTTTAATATTTTGAAGAAAATATATATATAATACAGGGCATCCCCGAACTCTTTGGTCCCCTTTGAGGATTTGTTCCTGGGATCGAGACAAACATATTTCACAATAAAAACATGGGTCTACAATGCTTACGTTTTCGTCTGTCTGTATGAGTTATTTACAAAATAATTAATATCCAGAGAGCGGTTTGACCGATTGAGTTCAAACTTGACATGAAGTTTAACCTAACAATGGTCTATTGTAAAAAAAAATTACGATTACATCTAATCATGCGTTTCAAAATGGCGGTTTGTTGAAAATTTCAAACCTGACTTACCGAAAAAACCGTCCATTTTAACAAAAAATGTCAAGAGACCTTTTATGTAGTCCTTTTAATTCTCTATCGGATGGTGTAACTTTCAAAACAATCGGATAATATATAGTGAAATTTAGCATAGTTATAAACATGTACAGTAGCCTCAATTTTGGAGTGCATCTGAGAGGAGTAGGTAAAACTATAAGAAAGTATAAAAGTTATGTGTAATACTTGGTTTGTTCAACCTGGAATCCTATACCAACACAGTAAACATAACAATATTGTATGTACATATGCTGTTATTATCTTAAAGAAAGGTTTGACCGATTGACGTTTAACTTAAAATGGTCTATCTTTAGAAAAAGAAATGATTATACCCATTAATGCGATTAAAAATGGCGGTGGTTTGAAAATTTTAAACTTGAATTACTCAAAAACCATACATTTTAACAAACAATTTTAAGACACCTTTTTTGTGGCCCTTTCGATTCCCTATCGGTTGGTGTAACAACAAAACAATCCCCCCCCCCTTCAAAACAATCGGATGAAGGGTAATAGTTAAGTTATGTCTAATGATGGGTTTGTTTAACCCGGCATCGTATATCAACATGCTAAACATAACAAATTGGTGTGTACGTATACTGTTATTATCCATAACTTAACTGTATAGCTGTCATCCGATGTTTTGAGAGTACACCACCTGATAGAGAAGTAAAAGGGCTACAAATAAGGTCTCTTGAAATTTTTTATTAAAATGTATGGTTTTCGGGTTATTCAGGATTGAAATTTCGAAACAGGTGCCATTTTGAAACGGGTGATTGAATATAATTGTTTATTTTTCTGACAATAGATCATTGTTAGGTTAACCTTCATGTTAAGTCTGAACTCAATCGGTCAAACCGCTCTCTAGATATGAATTATTTTGTAAAAACATATACAGACAGACGAAAAAGTTAATACTGTAGACCCATGTTTATACTGTGAAATATGTTTGTCTCGATTCCAGGAACAAATCCACAAAAGGGTACCAGAAAGTTTGGGGACACCTTGTTTAGGCTAATATATACACCTCAACTATATTTACCTTTTTGAGAATATAGATGAGTGATGACAGAATTATAACTACCAAACAAATCTGCAGTTCTAATGGAAATACAGGTTCTGACCTAGTAATAATTCAAACACAACTGGAGAAATAAAAATCTAGTTTTATTAGAATAAAAATCGAGCATTTCCAGGATACAATGATTATTTTTGTATCTTCAAGTATATTCAAAATGTAAAAAAAAATTTAAGAATTTTAAAAGCATAGTCCAGGGTGCATGAACACTGAAACATGTAGTTTGTTATCCTGTATGATTCTGAATATTTAGTTCTTTGTATTACAACAACTGTGTTATTTTGTTAAATATTTAAATTATTTTCCTAGTGAAAATATATTTTATGGGGTCGTACGTAAATAGTAGAAGAAAAAAAACTTGAATAATGTGAGCTAGGAGTCAACATTTGTGCCCTTTGCAATCCTATCGGGTTAGGATTGGAGTATTACCTCTTTTGTTTCTTTCTCGTTGCCAATTTTCTTGAAGATCTCAGACAACTGATCGCGAGTCGTCTTTGATAAGTGTGTGGATTTCTTATTTTGATTGTGAGATTCCAAATCTTCAGCTGGAGTTACAACACGGATATGCTGTAAAGACAAACAAACATTGCTCAGTATTTATACACTTAAACTCATAAATCCAGACACATTAACATTTTAATAATAGTTTTCTTTTTTATATCGATTTATAATGGCACAGGAATGCGTGTCACAGCATTTTTTTAAAATAAAAACTAAAATTCAGTTTTTATGACAACAAATTTTGTGTCACGATACCAAATTGTCATAATTAAATCTGAGTTTGATCTTCAGCCAGTATCTATTAAATTTCATGTGCTCAGCACTCGTAAAAAGAAATTGTCGCAACATTTTCAAATTGTTTAACCGAATAATAAGTCAACTTTTCATTTGTTGAATGGAATACAAATTCCATGAGATTGGGAAAAGCTACACTTATGCCGCAAAATGTCATGATTTTTTTAATCTCATATAAAAATGAAACTTATACAGAGTGTATGACAAACTTTGGTGAAAACTGCCAGGATTATATTTTACATGTTTTCCAGGTATAGTATTGTTAAACTGGAAATGCGGCGGTACGAACGGTCACTTCACTCTAACACATGCGCCATAACTCACAGGCGCGCAGAACATTAGTATCTACGTACCCGCATCAGTTATCTACTATGCTTCATTGATCAAACTCTATCTTTATAACACAATCAAAATTTAAATTCATATTTAGCAAGAAAAATATAGAATACTAGAAGTCCGACAAAGATGAATTTAACTGAGACCAGCAGCTATTTATTAGATGATCTATGTGAACTGAAAACATACAGTAAAAGATACGGGTTTTTGGCATGTTTAAATAATAACATAGTGGGGATTTCAATAGCCAAACCACTAAAACAAATACCCCATATGTGATTAAAAATGGACCAATCAGAATTCTTCTTGCTGAAAAGGAACAAGAAAAGAAAAGGCTGCCTATTACTGTTCATCAAAGAGTACAGACAATATGTTAATCATAAAATTTTTTAGTGAACTCTCACTGGAGATGTTATTCACTTTGTATACTGATAGGGTTATAAATTTTACAAGACCCTTTTCGCGGGTTCAAACTGTACTTTAATGTTAATAACAAAGGGACAGATCAATAACAATACATCAGTGGTTCAGTGGTAATAATTATTTTAACATTAATTTATTTGTATCCTTTGCAGTTATAGATACAATACAATTTCTCATATTAGCTACACTTATGCTAAATACATCTCTTATACTAGGTATTGACCTTTGACTGGATTACGGTATTGGCAACTAAAGCGTGTTACTTTTATGTGAAAAACCCCAAAACTCTGAAAACAACGTGACTCTAACTATAGACTGAAATACTTTGGTTTGCTCACTCGGTGTGTTGTCTTCACAGGTATCTCCTTCACTTGAGATCTCGATGGTCCAAACTTCGAGCTGAATTTCCCGTCTCGATTTCCTGGCCGCACTTTGCACGACGAACTGGCCCAACTTTCCGGCCTAACACACTAACTACAGACTGGCCTAACTCGCAGCCCCTCACTGGTCACCCGACCACTCCCCTCTGGCCCATCGACCACAATCCTCTGGCCCATCGACCACTGTCCTCTGGCCCCGATTCTAGATTCGGATTATCCTTTATAACCCGTCTAGCTTCCTTGTTGTCATCTCCAACAAAACAACCGCTGCTTTCGTAGCATTTGTTTTGTTCCGCGTTAAATGACCTATCACGCGACCTTGCTACAATTTCCGAGTTTATACCGTACTTCCTCGTCCGTCTTACTGGTTAATACCATAACATACAAAACCCTAACTCTAATAACTAATATACTAAAACATATCTTTATTATACATTCCAAAACATAACAATACACACCTAAAAAAGAAATGAAAAATTGAAATATTTGCCGCGAGGTTTTGGTATTGTAAAGTCTTAGAGACAAAGAATAAGGTTCAATCAACCTGAATTAAGCGCTCAGAAAAGTTGAGATGAAATATGTTCGCTAACACCTAAGGACTTATGTCACCTGAAGATGCAAAATTTTGTTTTTTTCTCTTGGAACGATGTGTTTTTTATATATTTGTTCAACAGGACTTTGTGTTGAAGTTGGAGACTGAGAAGTCTCCTTCGAAGAACATTATTTAGTTGACTACAATAGATCCTGTTTAACAACTTATACAATTGGATCATCAGTTTTTTTAACATAAGGTGAGTGAAATCTATTAAGTATTTAGTACCTACTTTATAAAGTTTATGTAATTATAAAAAAATTTACTTCATATAGAAAAATATAAATTAAATTTAGATATCACTTACAAATAAAAGAACTTGAACCAAACTTTATATACACAAACTTAAAAGAGTAGCAAATTTTTTTGACATTTTGAAAATTTCCCTCACTTTTGGCTATTTAAAAAAAACTAAGACTTTTGAGGTTTATGGGAACCATTTAAGTATAAAAACATTTAACATTTCTTGCACAAATTAATGCTGGTGGTCAGATTCAGACTGTCTTCACCCTTGGACAGTAACAAAACAACAGATTTATATAAGCATCCAATTTTACTTTATAAACTTACCTTTAACAGTTTCTCTACATACGTCCATAATTCAGATTCAGGTGTGATGCCCCTCACAGTCTTAACATTATCCATTATATCAGGCCCTCGTAGTTTCACCATAGAATGCAGAATGGTTTTCACCGTACGTAGTGGTAAGTCGGCCGGTTGTTTCTTCCACCAACTTGAAGGGAAATCCTGAAACCAATACATTTAGGTTTTACCTTACAAATGAAACCGTACACATCTAGCAACCTGTACTTCAAATCCATCACAAGTTCTCAGTTTTGGAAACGGTATTCACAAGGCAAGAGAAATGATTCAGGTTTCCCAAAACATTCCGTCAATTGCTTTCATATTTACCAATACACGTTAACATCATAGAACTAGATATTTCAGTTTTGTTGTTTTAAAATAAATTTTACAAATTACTCTGTACAAACAACAGAAAACAAAATAGTAGTCCAATTTCAAAATAGACATGAAACCTCGGAAAAAATCTCATAGAGTTGAAAATGTATACAGACATTGTAATCATCGTTTCAGGTAAAATGTCAAAGGAAAAACAAAACTTTTTCACAAAATAATATTTCTTAAACTGTAAGTAACAATTTTCAGATCTTGAAGTATGTTCTTTTTTATGTCAATTTGAATTGTCTACAGATGATTTCTATCATAGTACGAAATACGATACTGATAAGACTAAATACTTTTTTTTAATGATAAAGTATGTTTACATTGATAACTACCACACCAAATTAATTATTAATATTTAATTCCAAACAATCAAGAAAACTGCCAGACTTTTGTAACATATGTGATTTCATAAATGAAATTAGTAGTTAAAAGATGAAAACTATCATGCAATGTAATTATAATTAACAAAATATTTTCAAAATAATTTAAAATGGGCAACTAAAAATCAGTAGTAAAAGGAGTCAAGGTTATTATATTTAATGAAAAAATACACAATACTGAATGAACAGTTGACTTCACAGGTATGAGAACTAAGAACAGACAAATTTCCCATGTCCAAGGCGTGAGAAGTACGTTGATTTTGAGGAGAAAACATCTGACATATTGGCTTACTAGAAAAGGCAGAACGTATCAGAGGCTGAAAGAGGTCAGAAGTGCATCTTGCGCCTAGTTGAAATTAATTAAAAATGTCATCGTTTTAAAAGTGTGCGTCCAGTAAGTTATAAAATTAACATCATAAGAGTTTTTTGCATGAAATAAACATTTATACTTAAGAAGAGGACGGACATAAATGTTGAGTGTTTCTGCATAGTCGCTTGTGACGATCTGGCAGTGATGTCACCATGCTACGGTCGCACTGGATTATGTAGGTCACGTGACCTTTGTAGAGGAAGGATTGCAGAGTGCAGGCAGGACGCTATAAGGGATAGGGTAACAGCGCCGCTCTCCGTCTAAAGCCCTTAAAATTGGTGTGAATAATGTTAAATTAGGTATAACGGATCAGGTATTATGGTCGGCTAGGGTTAAGTGAGAATGGGGACCGTTCACGGGGGCCAAGTCACTTAGAACGGCGTGCTAAATAATTGAAGTGAATGCAGCAAAATGGCCGCCCTAGGCTAAACTAACTGCATAACCATGTTAGGAAGTAGTATTTCAATTAATTACTTGTTATTAACAACTATTCCAAATTAGTAATACCGCTAATCATTAAAGCTGGCTCCGAAGGTCTTGGTGTGGTGGATAGTGTTTCGCGATTCCACTCTGGGTAAAATGGGGCGTGAATAACCTATTAAGTGTTGCTATTTAAGTAATAACTTGGGCCTACGCGTCGCACGCTGTTTTATTTCATTGAACATAATCGTTTGCTGGTATAAAAAAAGAAATAGTTCATCAGTTAAAGACAAATTAGTGTCACAAAAGAGTGTTTGTCAAAACACAATGGATAGTTAAATACTTAGTGCCAGCACTATGTTGTATGTCAATGAAATGTGAAAGAACTGGTAACTACTACAGTGGCGGCTCGTAGCTAAAATTAGTAGGG
The DNA here is from genome assembly GCA_018207615.1 of Philaenus spumarius. Lineage (NCBI taxonomy): Eukaryota > Metazoa > Arthropoda > Insecta > Hemiptera > Aphrophoridae > Philaenus > Philaenus spumarius. The sequence continues at coordinate 41,986 of JAGFPH010001127.1, forward strand.
GTGCTGTACCAGAAAAGTATTCTATTTCCTAAATGGCTAAGAACAGAAAAACTAAAAATTTTTATATAAGACTACATTTTAAACTAATTGGTATTACTTAAACTTAACATCGACATAAAGCTTTCGATCGTTACGATCGTTATAAACGTAAAGTTGACTTATTGTTATAACAGTAATCTATATTTTGAGCAGCGCAACATATTTACAAATATACCTTTTATATAAAATAAATCTAATTTTACTAACCTACATAAATATATCAGTTTTGTAAACGACAAATTAGTGTTGACATTGTGTAAAATAAGCGTACATTATTAACATTGCAATAACTTTACAGGAGGGACAAAAATCGTTTAGTTTCAAGTACATATAATATGTTTCAATATACTGCTGTTTTTATTTTTAAAACCGAAGAAAAGAAATCTTAGTTAATGTCAGTTAGAGGGTATTGGTTCTTTATCGATTAGGCGCTGTTGTCACCTAAGCAAAGAATTGTTGCTGTAATAAACTTACCCTTAGAAAAGCATGAATATCTATAAGTATTGTATCATAGTCCAAGTCTTCGTTAGACCATTCGTTGAAATACTTAATGAGTTTCCAAACGCACTTCATCGCAAGTTGTTGATAATGAGCTACGACTGCGGGATTGTTTACTGTATCGTATAAGATCTTCAACAGAGCACTGTAAACAAAAATCAATTCCACATTACCTACACAAACAAAACAGTTGTAATAAAAACTGCTTAAACTATGAGAAAGCATGTGATAAATATGTACGAGCCGCAGCTACAGTACTCGAGCAACTAACAAGTTTTCAAAGACTCGTTACTTTCGGTCCAAAAATATTGTACAGAGTGTAGCAGCATAAATACATGTATGGTGCATAAATCTATAGTGCTCAGATTTTTATTGGGCATTCCAAAGAATTAATAGACAACATAGTAAGAAAAATTTATTTCAATGAATCAAGGTGCACTCTTGTAAGCAACAAACCCAAACAACGATGGGTTAAAACAATCGATGGCTTATGTTTTTTGTTAAAAAATCGTTAGCAATATATGCAAATTTAAACGTTGATGATAATCTTGGTAATCCTAAAGACAAATTTCAAGAACACGACAAATCTGGAATTTATTGTATCAACTGCGAAATGTGTCCTAAGAAATACATAGGTCAAACCAAAAAAAGTAAGAAGATACGAGGTAAAGAACACTTATCTCATTTAAAATACCGGGTGTCCCATGAAGAGGTCCCTATTTTTGAATTGATATGACAGACGTATAGAGCGCGCTACAGACTTGAAATTCTACAGTCGTGACTAACACATATGTAAAAGAAATGCCCCTGAGTATCAGTTAATTCTGACTGAACCAAACAAAATGGCGGAAAAACAAAAAAAAAAACAACAAAATCAGCAATCGTATTTTAAGGGTAAACCTACTTTTATTTAGAATAGGAACAGCTACAGCTGTTTAGATTATTTTAAATCTATCAGCTGACTGCGTGTATCCACAACAATGAACATATTTGGTAATAAACATTGGCATTTGTTATTAAGTTGCATTGTAAAGTGTCTTATGTACCATGCCGTTTTCAACTGAGCAGAAAGTGAAATGTTGTTCCTGGGCTATTGCCTTTGAAAATGATTATGAAGCAATAAGGTGTTTTAGGGAAAGGTACCCAGGTGTAGTTCCACCGTCAAGGAAATCTATTCGTAAGTGGAAGACTATCCTACTAGAAACGGGGTCAATACAAAAAACAAAAAACCATATATCCTCCAACATAGAAAATGAAGAAATCGTATGTGCTGCTTTCATGGAATCTCCATAAGAGCAGTGGAATTCTCTTTATTCAGTAAGAAAGGTGAAATCTGCTACAGGGATACCGAAGTCATCTGTCCAAAGGTATGCCAAAAAGAACAAAATCAAACATTATAAAACTCATTTAGTTCACGGACTGCTTGAAGATGATCCTGACAGACGATTGGAATTTTGTTCGAAAATAGTTGAAAAGACTGACGTAGATAGCAAATGGCATGAAGGAATCGTGTTTTCAGATGAAGCGACATTTTATCGAACAGGAACTGTAAACAGGCATAATTGTCATTACTATAACACAAAAAATCCACATATCTTACAAGAAGAGAAATTAGAATCAACAGGTATAACAGTTTGGGCTGCTGTTACCAAGGATGGTGTTTTGTCGTATGACATATCCCGACAAACAATGACTGGAGAAAGGTATGCATCAGTTTTAAGCAATCACATAGTTCCTCATCTTTCTCAGCCTGAGATGAAAGACGTTTTTTTCCAACAGGATGGAGCTCCTCCGCATTATGCTAATGTGGCCAAAGCAGTTTTGGACCAAAATCTTCCTAACCGTTGGATAGGTTGTGGCAGCAGCTTCATGGACTGGCCCCCAAGGTCTCCAGACTTGACTGTTTGTGACTTTTTTCTGTGGGGCTTTTAGAAGGAGAAGGTTTATTGTCATAACATTGCGACAGACGATGAACTAATGAGGTTGATCGAGAGTTGTTCAGCAAAGCGTATGACTGTTTTCTATTTCGTTGTCATCAGTGCATTGCGATCGATGGACATCAGTTTGAATAAGGTTTATGGATCAAATAGATTTAATTTATTTATGAGTTACTTATATCTTTAATCACCTAACGTTGTTTAGTGCTTAGTAACATCGTTAAAATTCAATAATTATGTTGTAACACTTAAGCAAATAAAACTATTTTAACGAAAAGGTACTATTTCTTTGATATCCCGCCATTTTGTCCTAATGTGTCAGAATTAACTGATGCTCAGGTGTATTTCTTTTACATATGTGTATGTTAGGACTGTTGAGTTTCAGGTTTGTAGAGTGAGGTTCATACCGTAACATAATTGTGAATAATGAATTAGGTCCTATATATATACAGAATTCTTTATTAATGTAATAAATACAATGTTTAGTTAAACTTTTGGTATTTTTTCCAAAATATACTAAAGTTTTGTAATTTAGTTCTAAATAGAAGTGTATAAAAATATATATCAATTTTTAAAAAACATTCTGATAACACCAGTTTTTATGTTTGTACTACAAGACCACTAACAAAATGAAGCTTATTTTGAAACATTATTTAGGAATACAAATATGATTTACCCAAAAATTAAAGTTTATAATAACAAATTGTAGAGAATAAATCGTAGAATTAAACTGTATACTTAAACTTTTTTTTTTAATAAACTTATTTCACTTTGTTTCACTAAATTAGATCAACTAAACAAAACTCTCACAAACGTATAGTATACACTTCTTCTAGAGGCCTATAGAATCCGAACACTAAATGAAGTTTACATTAAATTTGCATTTTCATTGGCTGAAAACTGTCCAATTGTAAGGGTTTATAGAAAACTTTATATCTATGAAACTATAAGAGTGACAAATGATTGGAAGGCAGTGTTAGAAAGTTTAAATCTTGACGAATCCAAAGGTGTCCTTATATTCTTTTCAAAACAATTCTGTCGAAAGATTTTGAGCCTTAAAATAGTGACAAGTTTGATAGTAGTGATAGTTTCTTTGATTTCTCGCGGCATTAGCTGCTCAGAAAACTACAATTTTAAAACCATGATTACATTTGTAAAAATACGTTTTAGAACAAATTTGTAAATACAAAACTTAAATTTTAAAACATTTCCTTTCCAATGGTTTTTGTTTTATTGAGATTGGATGATTTTTAGTGGTTGAAATATTCAATACAAGTTGAGTTGTCGGAGATTCACCCCTCGCTGGATCCACCCTTGGTTACAAAGAAAATACGATTAAATTGTTTATGGATGATTGTTAAAAAAATAGTTATAAGAGAAGTGTACTTAAGAGCTCTATGCTGCACAAATAGTTTTAATGTATGACTAATATAAACTGAGTAACATACATATCACTGTGGTTAAATTTGTAGCCGAGTTTATTTGTATTTATTATTGAATTTAGTGATCAATTTAATGTTCTAAGAATTTGATGTTTCATGATATTGGATTATTAACAGTTCTGAAGAAAGATATTGGCCACTTACTCGGAGATTGATATAAAAAAGTATAAAATAGTAATATTTTTGTTTGACAGCTGAAATATTGAGCTGATGATCTGGTTTATGCATGCGATCTAAGGCCTGATGAGGTGATGTGTTACGTCCTTACATTCAGGAGCAGGTTTTACAGACTTCTTGTTGCATAGCCGGCTGGAATAACAATGTCCAATATTGCTTTTTGTCAATTGTTTTCCAAAATAACGGTTGTTGTGTAGATTTCTTTATAAGGTTTCTATATCCAGATTCTGGTAGTTTGTGGGTTTTCATAAAACTAATGATATGCATGCGATGAGTTGGATGATGAAAGATATACATATATATATTTTTTAATGGCAGATGAGGTGAATTTCAGATATTCTTTGTACTAAAATTTCGTATAATATTTTATTTACTAACACCGAAGCGTTTTACTCTTTCAACTCTAAATTTTAAGCCAAAAAAACAGCCGATTGTGGATTAAATCCTTAAAATATTGAGCAAAAGAGCTAAAGGAAACAAAAGTCAAATTTAAACTTTATACTGTAAGAGTTTTGTTCACGAGGGTCGAAATGTATTTAGCAGGTCTATTTTATTTAATCTTTATTTCTTGTCGAATCTATAAAATACATGTAGCAGTCATACTGTATAACGTTCGGTCTAACTTAATGAACTCACCAAATAATAGCCGTGTGGTTTGATTTGCTCAGCATACGTATAACAATGTTGTTGACGACACGGACAAACATGTCCGTTCTATCAATCATCTCAAGTCTTCGTTCAGCTAACAGCGATAGGAACATGTCCAATGCTCTTCGGAGAGTTTCTTCTTTGACTTTAAAACACAAGTCTGGTTTTTCTAAAAACTGAAATTTCATAAAAAATTAAGGATGAATTTGATTTGAAAATAAAGACAGATCTTGATTTATAGTAATGGTTGGTTACAAAACCCAGTTATATTGATTCTAATGAAAAACTCTTAAAAACTAATAGGTTCTTTGAAAATTTGAAGTTACGTAAAGAAACTAGGGATGGGTCGATTGTCAAATTTATCGATTCCGATTCCATCGATTGCAATTACCATAATTGTAAAGGGAAGTAAATATTGTTACCGGTATTTAATTTTTACTGCATGGTTTTTTGACTTTAATGTTATTTGTTAATATTCTTATTGAACTAAGAGGAACTTACATAAAACTGCCGATTAGGATTCATTAAAAAATGTATGTA
>JAGFPH010001127.1:53618-74865 GCA_018207615.1 Philaenus spumarius
ACTACCATTTTTGAAATATTATTTAAAATACAATGACAAAATGTCCGCAAAAGAATACGACGTCCGAATATTATTAATGCTAATTTTTTAAAACGCAATTTAATATACAAAAGCGTATGTCCGCGAAAAAATCGATGCCTGAATACAATTTATGAAAATTGTATGTACCGGTACTACCATTGTTGAAATATTCTTTAAAATACAATGGCAAATGTCCGCAAAAGAATACGACGTCCGAATATTATTAATGCTAATTTTTTAAAACGTCAGCATTAAAACGCAATTTAATATACAACAGCGTATGTCCGCGAAAAAATCGATGCCTGAATACAATTTATGAAAATTGTATGAACTACCATTGTTGAAATATTCTTTAAAATACAATGGCAAATGTCCGCAAAAGAATACGACGTCCGAATATTATTCGCTAATTTTATAAAACGCAATACACAACAGCGTACATTCGCGAAAACCCCTACTTCTGAGAGCAATAATTAGTTCTTGTTTCTATAAAATACCGGCGTTAAAACTTACTTTAAATTACAATGGGTAAGGTCCGCGAAAAGGTTATTTAGATGACACTTGTAAAATCGGAAAAGGTGGAATTAAATATCGCTATTTGCGGGAACGAATAACAAGTAAAACAAAAGCACTTCGTCGGGATTCCTACAAAAAACATAAATAATGGGTAACGTAAATCCCGAAAATGTACAAAGTGTTTTACCCGAACTAAAAACAAATAGAATTATTATACTTTTGTTACAGATCTATAAGATTTGTAACTTTTCTTCACAGTATTCATCCTAATTCTATAAATAGACACGATAAGAAAAGAATCCATAAGTGGTTGACCTTGAGCCTACTTTACCTTTCTGTGTACAAAAAACCAAGCATACGCATGAATGCGTTTACTAACGAAACAATTGCCTAAACATTTTACTAGGGAAAATGTACTCTCTAAGTACATCAAAGTAAGAGAGTTTTACATTTTTTCCCACTGATATTTTATTGTTAAATGATTAATTGGGATTAAGTTTAAATACAGAGAATGTAATTGCAAATACTGGAGATTACATTCAAAATACGGAGAACTGGTTAATCTGACAATGATATGAACTGAACTGATTATCTCTCGAAATCAGTATCGAGTTTCGGCTATAGATTCTTGTTACCGATATCAAATACAAAGTATCGGTGGTATCGTGAATCGGCCCATCCCTAATTTAAATTTTACAATGTTTAAAATAGATTATGCACGTAAATTTATATGGTTTAATAATTCAGTACACATCGAATGTTTTGTTTGTGTTTGGAATCGAGGTACTGTAATTGGAATCGACTTTTGCGATCGATTTTCGATACCGATTACCGCACTAAGAATCAATGGAATCGATTTTAGGGAATCGGTGCTTGCTCATGCCGAATTCCCGCGATCGCGTTTACAAAACGAAAATAACTCAAGTGAGGGAATAAAATTCCCGGTTACACATCAAAATCACGGCTTTCTCCCGGAATTTTCAAGGTTAATTCATATTCCCGGCTATTTCCCGGTTTTCCTGGTTTTCCCGGTTGGTAGACACCCTGAATCTAGATAGATCACTCTATAAAACCCATGTACATTAGCCAAGGTATGGGCTCTATGTAGAGCAACCTGTGTTTTCCCAGATCTTGAACATGTAGTGAGAAGCATGTGATATGGTTGTTTGGTGTATTGTGACATAGCTGCAGTGATATTGTGTATAGTAAGTAGAGTCCTGCTATTCCCAAGTACTAACACAGAGACTAAGCTAGATGAAAACGCCTGAAACCAAACTAGAATGAAAGCTAGTTACTTTAAATGTACATCGGCTCCATTTATACAATTCTGTAGAATCATTTTTAATCACTGTTATAAACACAAAAAATAATAATTCGACCACGCAGCTGGACTGCTGACGTGAGTTGAGCAAATTTCTAGTTTATATGCCTATGTTTTAGGGTTTCAACCAACAATTTGGGAAATAGGTCTACTCACCAAGGCGTTGAACAGCTGTCTGTACGCGATATATTAGTAGAATTTGTTTGCGCCTAGTGGCCTCGCGAGTTTGCACCACTTCGCTTCGAACCAGGTACTTTTATGGTATTTTACGTTTTGGTCGATTTTGGGGGAACCAAGCGAGCTATAAGGTCGCGTAAAAAAAAAAAACAAAATGTGCAGAACAACATCCTACATTTATATTTTTAGAAAAAACTCTACAAAAATTTCATTCTCTTAGTAAAAATCTCAAAAATAGTTACTTCTGGTCAAAAAACGTACTTCCGGTTGTCGGATTTTTTTGGCTAATGAACTCGTCCGAGCGACATAGACAACCCCAACACGTGTACAAAATTTGGACCAAATCGGACTTAAAATGTAGTCACTAGAATGCGAACACATATATACATATATGCATTTTAATGACACCCCAAAACGTGTTCTGGGGACCATGATCGGTGCTCATTTGCTACTCCTGACCTTGGGTCTCACCATAAGGGCCACTGCAATAGCTCATTTTTCCTATGGAAATTCGCTAATAATTTACACACACTTAAGAGTACACCATCCTTTTTTCCCTTTCTTTGCGTTTTGGTTAACGGATATTGACAACACATTAATAATCCCAATGGGGTTGTTGGAATTGTCCAGTTTTGTTTCCTGCACATTTTGCGGGGAGGAAGCTACCGATTCAAGCTTCCGGTGAAACGGATACTGGATCCTTCAGAAAGAAGGAAGGAATAGATATAACAGTCAATCAATAGTAGTGTTGTTGCTACCTTTTGGTTGCTTTCATCCATTTTTCTCTTCTGTTTTTGTTATCTCGAAGGAATTTTAGTTTTTTCCCAATCTTTTTTCAAGACGATGCGGTACTAACGGACAGACTGCGGGATGACAAAAATGGACAGTTGGAACAACTTATCCCTTTCCTTTCTAGAAGAAAACAGAATCGTAACGCCGCGGAAGGTAAAAACGGATGGTGCAAACCTACACTAAGAAGTAAAGTGAGCGATTTTTTTTTCTGACAATGAGCACTGAATCGACTTGAGGATGCAATGTTCTGCCATCGCCGCATGAACTTAACATCATTTGGCGTTGATGAAGAGTGTTGTTCGATGTAGCTTAAAGGCGAGGTCAAGAGCATTTGCCGTGTCAAGAACGTATGCCTTAAGAAGTCAATACGTTGATATTATTCATGAAATCTGCCTATTAAGAATTCCCACTAAACCGAACAATGTTCGGTCAAAATTAGTTCAGAATAGCGGGACTCTACTGTACTTTGTTGAAGAAAAAGAAGGGAAAATGAAAAGATCAAAGAGGTTGTGGGCGAGACATTGGATATCAAAGAGACGAGGAGGGAAAGCAAGCAAAGTTACTGCAAGAAGTATGCGCAGAAGACACTATAGCAATGAATAATGAACTGATTGTGAATATATTTTGGAGAAAATTACACAAAGTTAGACATGTTAAAGTTAGAACTTCGCACAAACAAAACAAATGGCAGTTCACACAAGTCTTCATTGATTGCTTTAGTCTATTCAGGTGGGCAAATAGAGCTAGACTGATCTACTTAGAGTGCCCTAATACTGTGCACACTAGAGACTAAGCTGTGTCTATCTAGAGCTTAGAGCAGTCTCCGCTAGAGTGATCTAACAGCTGTGTACACTTGTAGACATGCCTAAAGCGCTCTAGTTAGGGCAACTCTACGTAAAAAAGACTACAGTCTACAGGCACCTTTAAGACCAATGTTTGCGAACGCACCAAATTATTGTTGCATTGAAAATTACAAATTGAATTATGAAAATTGAAAATGAAACAAATTCCAAGTCACCTGCAGCAGCTTGAAAACCAAAACAAATTTTAAAAGATATTACAGTGGACATAGTTTATTGGTGCTAACACGACACATTACAGAAAGACCGGTCTGCAGACAGTTTGTTTACAGTATGAATCGAGTAGTAGAATGTACGTGTGATCAATAAATTCCTTTTTTGTTTTAAATGTACTTAAAGATTTTTATCTGACATACAGAGAAGTTTTTGTTAAATGTCAATCATTTCATTTAAAAAATGTGTTTCTGAGTTCCGCTATTCCGAACTAATTGGGACCGAACACTGTTCGGTTTAGCGGGAATTCGGAATAGGTGGTTCTCATGAATAATATCAATGAATTGACTTGTTAAGGCGTAAATTAAGTGCGGGGACACTGTTCTATACAGCGTAGATTTTCTGGGAGGAAAACGAGGAGGAGGTAAACGCTCAAACTGAACTCATATAACACGTAGATGTGGCAAATGCTCTTGACCTCGTTCTGGTGTAGGTTTACATCATCCGGGGTTATTTCCTTCCTTTGCTAAGATTCCGTTTTCTTCTAAAACGGATAGGTTGTTTGAACTGTCCGTTTTGTCATCCCGCAGTCTGTCCATTAGTACCGCGTTATCTTGAAAAAATCTTTCGACATAACAAAAACAAAGTAGAAAAACGGATGAAAGCAACTGGCAGGTGGCAACAGTGCCTAGCTGATGTGTCTAATCTTTCCTGCTTTCTGAAAGACATGGTATCTGTAGCGAACCGCTACTTCTTCAAGTTATCGTTTACGCTATCTGTATTGTAAATATTGTATTATTTGTTATAGAACCAAATGTAAATAAAACATTCGAAGGGTGAGAGAGAGATGGTGCAATACGGGTAGGGGTTAATGCGCGCGCAACTCGCCCCACTCCTTGAGTTACGCTATAAAACTGGCTGCTATCCATAGCAACCTGATTCTGTTTCACAGAGTCGCCTGAACAACATCTCTCTCTCCACGCTACCTATCTAACAAAAACTCTTATTAATTCTCTACTCCTAGCAAAACTTCCTATACATTTCCTCACTCGTTATCTGGAGGCTGATCCCTCCAGGACGAGTCCTTCCTACTGTGATCTGTCGGCTGATCCCGGCAGCACAGTATGCTCCCCTCGTTATCTGGAGGCTGATCCCTCCAGGACGAGTCCTTCCTACTGTGATCTGTCGGCTGATCCCGGCAGCACAGTCTACTCCCCTCGTTATCTGGAGGCTGATCCCTCCACGACGAGTCCTTCCTACTGTGATCTGTTGGCTGATCCCGGCAGCACGGTCTACTTTCCTCATTATCTGGGGGCTAATCCCCCCCGGACGATCATTCCTTCCAAGTCTTTCATGAATACGCATATTGTCGTAGCCCTTCTGTAAGGACCCTCATGCTTAAACCTAACAAACCAGAAAAGTTACGACAGTATCCTTTTTACCAAAAGCTTATTGCGGTAGTTTCCTTCCCGCAAAATGGACGGAAAAAGTGAAGGAAACAAGCCAGCTTTCATTCCAATTTGGTTTCAGGCGTTTTAATCAAGCTTATGCTCTATGTATGTCTCTATTTAATTTATGTATAACAATAAATGTACGTTTTTTCACGAACGTCTTTTTAGTTTCTCCTGTTTGTATGTTTAAAAAAACCGCATTTTCTGTTCAGAATAGCGGGACTCTACTTTAATCTTAAATAAAACTACTGTCAAAATTATAAATAAGAAATTTAAACGTTTATTTATAGGCAATGATAACCACCCAGGTTTTTCGCCTTTAAACCCAAAAAAAAAAAAAAAAAAAATTAAACGTTTATTGTAAGTGTAAAAAATGACCTTGTGAAGTGCATCAAATATATAGAACATTTTTAAAGAAAAGCCTATTTCGGCAATAAAGAAAATAGTATTATTGAGTTAGTATGGCCTAAGTCGTGGCCAAGCAAGGTTAAGAATGTAGATGTGACTCCTTTCAATCCAGAGGACATTAATATATAACATATGAACCAACCTAAGAAGGATACCTTCAAATATAACAAATAAACATTCCAGTAGTGAATAATAAAGAATCGTAAAATAGTGGACAGAAATAAAACCCTGCAATTTTGAGAACTCAACTTTGGTGAGACCCATCCTTTTCTATATACTTTTAATTAGTGATATAATATTTCTGGTTCAAAACTTATAAGTTAAACTATTACAATTCTGTTTCAAGTGTTATCTAACACCATTGTATTTGGATAACCTAGTAGAACTCCGATCCAATGCAATATTTTGTTCCACTGTAAATTCGACTTTTTTGGCGCTATCTATTGGGGAAACGATGGAAGCTGTTTGAAACACCAATGCTTTCTCCCTAGCGCTACCTCGCGGCGCGATCATGTACTATTTTCGCGACAACCTTTTTTTCGGAACACAGTCCCCGTATGGATGCAAGATCTGTTTATTATTCATGATCTATGCTAACACATAACCAGCACTATGCACAGTATGTAAATATTATATTTACCTGATCACAGTTAAGTATGGTTTCTATATGTGACAAAGCCTGGAGAGCTTTTTCTATATCGCTGTTAGAAATCTGTGTCAGGTGCCATTCTAGAGTCGGTTGAGTCATTTTAGATAATGGTGATATCGTAAATGTGTTAGTCGGAGGTAATCTTGGCTGCGAACTCACACTGAAAAACAAAGTAAAATACTATATAATAAAACATGTGTACAATCTTCTAAAGTAGGTCAAAAGTATCAAAAATAATACAAAGTTCAGAAACACTTAAATACAAACACAATGTAGTTCATTGGCACATATTCATGTGCGTCAGTAGCTCCTGGGGAAAGGAAAATATGTATATTATTAACTATAGTCAGGTATTTTTCTTTAACGAGATTAGCAATAAAATATGTTTTAAATGTTATGTGCCGATTGATTTTACATATACTTATTTTATTTTTTACAAGAATTCAAGGATGAGCTGCTGGGTCACTACTTGGTGCGGCCTCTAGGAGTGTTATAGGTCTTTGTGTATTCACTGACGGTGTAAAGGAACAAACTCAATGCTGTGTGGGTTAATATTTCACCTGAACAGCCAAATTGGCTTCCCAAATTTTTAAAGTTTTCTTGGGGAGGTCAAAAATATAGCTGAACTCCTTTTGCTGAAAGTACTCCTTAACACATTCACTGGTACGCAAATTTCGTATTTCCTATCCTAAGATCTGACCTTTTAATTTTTATTTTTGAACCTTTCTACGTAATAATCTTTAATATTTTAAAGTGGACGCACATGTGCGTCCATAGCATATAGGCTTAAAATTGGCATTCGAAGCACGCAATGCATTGTGTAATGAAAATACTCCCAATACTAGAGTTGGTGTGCGAAGCACTCAATGCTCTCTGTATTGAAAATACGCCCAGTAAGGGGGGTTGGCGTGCAATGCACTGCATCGGCCGCTTCTCATAATGTTCAGTGTCAAGCTCACATGTGCGTCTTTAGTAGCAGTGAACGTGTTAAGCCTCATACCCCGGTATAGCCCCCCCCTCTAGAAAATATGGTGCCCATGATGTAGTTTGATGGGTATGATTTTTTAAGGAGTAAAGCCTACAAGGTAGTTAAGAGGATCTCGTGACAGCTCACCCTCCGTCTCTTAAAGTTTCCATCAGTAATCTCAGCTACGTTTAAAACTACCGACATAAAATTTGGCACAATCATAAAATTTACTCGTCTGCAACTATTCCCAGAGTAAAAGTTTACAAAAAAAAAACTGAAAAACTTTGATTATTTACATTTAAAACTTCGCTTGTGAAATCATTTATTATTTGGCCTTAATGAGAAGAAGAACTGAGATTTCAATTTATGTAATTTCTATGGCCGATTGAGAGACAATAAACAAGTAATTTACAAGGCCATGGAATCAGAGTTTAACACTGCTATCTCAGTTATATTGCATATGTTATTTTAGATGATTTTAATTTGAATTCATTTTTAATTTTATTTCCTGTTTTTTTGTTTAATACTGTTAATTTTGATACCAAATATGTATAATGACTTTATTTTTTAAATAATTAATTGTAATATTTAATCATTTGTTGTACACAAACAATGCAATTTTATGTGGTTTCCATGTGTTTTACTTTAATATTATGCAATTGTTAATATTTTCAAAAATAACCTTATACAGCTATACATTTTTGAATTCTGTACAGTATGCAGTGCTAAATAAATTGGTTATCTTAAATTTTCTATATAAATCTTGGTATTTGAGGAGGTTAAAATCAAAAAGAATTTAATCACAAAAAATCAGAAATTGTGATATGGGTATTTTCGAGTGGGGATTGGTAACCCTGAACTGATGGTAAAGCTAAAAACAGTAAAAAAAAATCTAATCACCTTAATTTTGCTATCCAAAAGTAGGGGTCAAATATCAAAAGAGATTTAATCCAACAGGCATGACAACCAAAAGAGATTTATTCCAAATCAGCCAATCACAGGGCAAGCTTGAGTATTCCCATGATCCTCTGTGGTTGTCTTGATTTCAAAAACCTCAAAACTGTCTAAACCAGTGGCTATTGTGTTGTATTTAATTTATACCTAATTTTGTTAGTGTTTTAATACCACATTAATTAATACAAACATTTGATAATGAGTGATGTAGAAGATAATTTAGTGATTGTTGGTGCCAGTAACCAAGGAAGCAGAAAAAGACAGAGTAAAGGTTTTCAGAGAGATGCAGTTAAACTTAAGAAATATTTGCAGCCTAAAGGATATAACACTTTTAACCCTTGTCAGCACAACAACAAACATTTTCAGTGTAATAAATTCATCACTCCTAATGACTGTAAGTACTTGAGAAATAAACATTTAGTGCCAGACAAAGTAGCTCAAGATAACTTTATTAGTAATTTCGTTACTTTTTTACCAGTTAAACGACGCAGACCATTGGTTACAAGCAATAATAAGAGGCCTAATTCTGTTTCATTAAAATATCAGTTACTAACTTCTAAAAACAAATTGTTGCCTGTTTGTTAAGAACTTTTTATGCAAGTTATGTTAGTGAAACCAACTAGACTAAGAAATATATTTCAGGCCAAGTCTAAAGGACAGCACATTAGTGAAAGAAGGGGTGGGGACCGAAAGTCCCATAAAAATCTAGCAAAACGCCTTGCAGTCACAGAATTTATAAAAAAGCTTAAGGGAAAAGAAAGCCATTACAGCAGGAATAAGTCAAAGCGAATTTACCTTAGTGAAAACTTGAACATAAATAAACTATGTAAATTATACAATGAATCCCAGGAGGACGCGAGCCTCAAAGTCCCCAAATATTTATTCAGAAGAGAGTTTTGTAAGTTCAATATTGGATTTCGTTAGCCTGCCTCTGATGTATGTAGTTTTTGTATGAAACTAAAACATCTAATAAAATCTACTGAAAATGCACAAACAAAAATACATTATTTAACACAAAAAAGAATACACAAACTTCGAGCTAATTTAATTATAAGACCAGTGATAAAAAGGTTATAATAATTTTAATATTATAACTTACAAACAAAATGAACTTACAGGAACGTACAAACAAAAGAGGTTTATTCCTGAAAGTGTGTAAACAAAAAAGGTTTACTCCTATAATGTTCATTCAAAAAAGACATAATCCATAAGTGGCTACCAAAAAAGATTTACTCCAAAATTTATACTTGAATTTAAAAGAAATTATTGGGATTTTATCACGAAAGTGAATGTTTTCATTAATGTCAAAGTGTATTACGCCTGTATAATAATAAAAAAATAGGCAATTTAATACACGTTGATGCAGATCAGTTTTCTTTGATTTGTGAAAAGTTTCATACCTGCGACTAAACTCTTTTTGATTATAACCTCCTCATTTGTTCTGGTCCCCTTGTGAAAGGTTCAAAATAAAACTTGCACAAAGAACACACTAAATTTTTTATTTTAGTAGTGGTAACAAGTAATGAAAGATATATCAATTTGAGGTTTATGTAGATGTTTGAAAGTTGCACTGTAATACGTTTCAAATTGCCTTGCCATTTTAGAAAGTTATGATGGCCATTTCGAGGGTTAACAAATAGTTTTCTTTTATGTTGTTACTAAGGGACCAATAGGGGGAATTCTGTTCCTTACTAGTCGATTGGGGTATATTTTGAAAACCCTTATTAGTGAATTTCCATAGGAAAGATTAGCTATTACAGGACCCTTATGGTAAGACCTCGGGAATAGTAAATGAGCATCGATCATGTTCACCAGAGCACGTTTTGGGGTATCATTAGACATTTTATATCTAAAGTTGCTCGGACGAGTTCGTTAGCCAAAATAATCCAACAACGGGAAGCAAGTTTTTTGACAAGAAGTAACTAATTCTTTTTAGATTATCGCTTTCGTACTAGAATGTCAATTTTGGGGTTTTATCTAAAAAATATTGTTAAGCACATGCTTGGTTCCCCCAAAATGTAAAATACCTTAAAACTATTTAGTTCAAATCCATGTCGGGGATTTTCCAGTGGGGGGGGGGGGCATCTTCAGATTCGAAGCTGACTACCGAGTTTGTACGTAGCGAGCGAAGCAGTCCATAACCCGAGACCGCAAGGTCGAGGTTCAAAGTCGCAAAGCGAACGAAGGAGCGCGTGAGTCGAAGCTGGAGGCTTCCGATCAAACAAATATACTCAGCGCCTTCATGAGTAAATTAATTTCTCAAATAGTTGGTTGAAACCCTAAAACACGTAAACTTAATTTTGGAAATTCGCTCTAACTACTCACGTCAGCTGTGTTGTCGAATTATTTTTAAAACACTGCTGGGATTTTTACCACTTCTTAAAATTGAAACTTTTCGATACATGTCACGGTGGATAAAATTTACAGGACAATAAAACGGCCCCCGTCCCTCACCTCAGACATCTTTACAACTTTTTCATTTGTGAATTTATAGGATTTAAGTTATTTCTCTCTATATATTTCGGTGAAAATATACATAACTATTTTAATAACCATAGTCTTATTAACCATTCTATTTCGATGATCCTGTTTGCAACGAAACAATAATATGAAATAAACAAAAAACAGAAGAAATAACTGTAATATTCACATAACTATTTTAATAAGTTCTAGTCTTATTAACCATTCTATTTCGATGATCCTGTTTGTAACGAAACAAAAATATGAAATAAACAAAAAACAGGAGAAATACCTGTAATATTGATTTTTATTGCTCTCTTCAATGAGAGTAGAATTTTCCTCGCCTTCTTCTGCGGAATAGCTCTGGGAGGAACTAGAAGAAATGGAAGAGGATCTGGAGTAAGGTTTAGGAGAGATGGAGCGGGTTCTAGGAGAAACTGACCGAGTTCTTGGAATGTTGGAGCGGGTTCTAGGAGAAACTGACCGAGTTCTAGGAATGTTGGAGCTAGATAAAATTATTACTTTACATTAATATTATTTACTTTTTAATTATTTAAAATATTCATTGTTGATAGCCTTAGAACTACATATATTTTAAGGCTAGTCAACTGTAGTCTCTAGTTTTACTTTACCTTATTTATGTGGCTACATGTTTCACTGCCACAGAGAGCATCATCAGGCCAGCTATCTATGTTTACTCAAACATTTATACAAACACTCAAACAGTTATAGTACCAGGCAAGCTAACAATTATCGTGCTAGACAGCACAGACTAAATCTATACAGCAAACTTCCTGCACAAGCTGGTGCTAGATTGATAAATAAGCTCCCACAGAGCATTAAAGATTTGCAGCATTTTTTACCCTTTAAAAACAGCCTTAGACACCTACTTTTGTCTAGATCTTTCTACTCTGTGGAGGAGTTCTGTGTACCGTAGCCTTGAAGTCATGGATGTGTTCTTCAATTTTAAATTAAATCTTGAATTTTATGATTGTTTTAAATTGTTTATTATATGTTTTTTGTTCAAAATGAGATTGTTATAAAACGGTTGTAGATGTTGTAGGATTTATATTAATTATTCTATTTAAATTATGAACATTATATTTTTATCAAATATTGTAGTTGTTTATAATCTAATTTTTAGTTGAATTTTAAATGTTATTGCTTGTTCCCCATTTAATAGTCTTACCTTTGTGTTAATTGTACTGTGTTTTCATATTTTTATGTTAATTCATAAACGTAGCCTATGCAGGTATTATGTTTTCTGGCTTTAATAAAAAAACAAAACTTATACACTTAAAAGTGTATAAGTATTTGAGTGGATGATGCTGCCTGTGGCTACATAAAAGATAAAATAAAACTAGAGACTACAATTGACAACAAATAAATAAGAGAGACATTTTAGTAAACAAAAACATGTTGTAAATGGATACAACGTTCTTCAGTTGTTTATAAGGTAATATTGAATAATATTTTGATATCTTAATTTTAGTGCCGGTCATTGATAAATGTATAACTAATATTTAATAGAGGCC
Organism: Philaenus spumarius; assembly: GCA_018207615.1. NCBI lineage: Eukaryota > Metazoa > Arthropoda > Insecta > Hemiptera > Aphrophoridae > Philaenus > Philaenus spumarius. Next base: position 65,883 of record JAGFPH010001127.1, read on the forward strand.
AATTTCTTTCAGCAAACTTGCTCTTTGTCCTACAGCAAGTTGTCCTTTCTTTGTTATTGCTATTTCTGGACAAAATGATGACCTAACGAGCAACAGAAGCATTGAAGGGTAAACTAGTTTTTGAGAAATAAATTGTTATAGTTATTTCACAAAGAAGTATTTATCATTGATACTTGTTCTAAGTATTTCTATAATCTATTATAAAAAAAGAATGTTTCTTTAACATACTGTAAATGCATTATAGATAACTAAATAAAATACATTTTAATAAAAACGTTTAGTAGCAAACTAAGAGTATGGATTGTATTTTAATTTTGCAAAATAGAATCTCCACATAAGCTTAATTTTTGTTTTATTATAAACTAACTACAACAACAGTACAATCTGTCATATCCAGTCCTTCAACATCCAAATTCTCTAATATCTAGCCAAACAAAAAATGAATAAATACTAGTAATACTGATTACAGTAATAATAATTTTTTAAATAACCAGTTAATAGTTTTAGGCTCTGAATTAAGGTATGTAACGTCTTTAATTTGAAGAAGAAATATATCTTCAATGATAAATAAGGATTTTAACATGAAAGGAACAGGATAAATAATTCAAAGGGTTTAATGGAAATAAATTCATAATAAAGGAAATCACAAGCATTAAATAGAAGAACACACATAAAATAAAAACGGAACACACAATCGAAAGAGACTTAAAATAATAGAGAAGTACATCACGAAGGCAGTAAAAATAAAACCTCTATGCTTAAAACCCAAGTTGTTCAAAAACCGAATCATGAAATTATCCGATCGGCCAATCGGAAATGTCCACACGAGTGGAAAACTACATCAAGCGCAAAAAAAGTTTGACAAAGGAACAGACGGAAGCTTGGGTAAAACGCCATTACTTACATTAATCTGTCCCATTTAAAAGTTCTAAAATATACATAATTTCTTCGAAAAGCATAGCAAAATGTTGCTACAAGAATCACCAGTGATTAAATTGGAACTTACTGTGTTAAACAACAGTGTTGTGTCAGGGTGTCTAGTGATATGACCTTTTAAAATTCTCTGACATTTCCCTGACTAAATAACTTTTTCCCTGACCAATTTAAAAAAAAGCACAAACAAAACCATGCTAATTTAATTTTAATCAATCAAATTATATTGGTGAGCAAATAAATTTTTAGGGAATTAATTAAATATTTAATTAAACATGGTAATATTATAACAGTTCAATATTTAATACTATCTATGTTAATGCACCAACCACCAGCAGTTGCAAATTACTATACTAGTTAGTTAATTATGACTATAAATATTGAATTACTCAAATTATATAATTATTACATTATAACAAAAGAAATAACTACAGTAAATGGTTTTTGTAATCCAGCTACCAGTACAGATTTGCATTGAATATTTAATTAATTGATACGAAGATACCCAAATTCGAAAACATTTAATAATAAAACTAACATTTTTAGAAATAGAACGTTAGAGAAAGGTTTCAAAGTCATATCACGGCAAGTGCATTGGAACAAGCTGCCACAATCACACGCTTAACTTGCCGATAATTGTTTTTACATATCGGAATACATAGTTTTCTTATTGATTAATTTAGAAGTTTATCTTATCTTTAATGTTTATTTTCTCAATTAAAAATTGTATTAATCTATGATTTTAAATAGTAATATTCCTTAGAAATGTTATTTTTCCCTGACCTTAACCTAAATTCCCTGACTTTTCCAGAAAAGTAAAATTCCCTGACTTTTCCAGGTTTCCCTATTTTTCCTGTTGCTAGACACCCTGCGTGTATAAAGTAACTTTGACTTTAATGTGTTTTTGTAATTGGCTTTGCCTCATGGGACAAGTTAATTTGTGTGTTATAGGAAAAACTAATGACTGAACAGTGAGGAAACTGGGTATAATTTTAAAACTGAATCGTGTTTTATCTGCTCTTGGAATTGATGTGTCTTAGAAAATAAGCCTATATTCTTTGTTCAATTGATCCATGTTTTAGAGTATAGACTTGAATACTGTAATGTATTGTAAATAATTATTTTTCTTTCATTTTTAGTTTGTCGATATTAAAACTTGAGAAGGGACCAAAAAGTGATCAACTGACTTGGTAACCGAATCATCCATCTGCTTACCTTCAAATCCGAGAACCTGCCTCCTCGAGGGAATTAAAAGACAATATTGATTTCGATTTCTAATTCATATAAAGTTATCTAGAAGTAAAAAATCTATTCGCAATCAAATTAAACATTTATTTTTGCACCCGTAATGCTGCAAGCAATATCTTATTGAGTGGGACTGCAGCTTGTAATTGAGTGTGAAATGAGTTATCCATCACCCTGGATCCTTTTGCTGCTTGTTTATGTGTTCCGAGCGACTTGCACAGTTTTAGGTGCTTTAGGTTTCTTATTGCTTAGTACCCATCCGTCCTATGGATGGCCGTGTTTAATCGAGATTTTTCATCAGCAGAATCACACAACACCAAATTACAGATAGAATATGACACATTGCACTGTATTCGTACATTTTCTGTATACAATTTATAGGAAAAAAGAAAAGGAAATCATGTCAAACATCTAAAGTGGGCTACCTGATAGTCTCAGAGTCTTCCTTCGCATCTTCTTTAATAGAAAAACAATTTCTGCTAAGTTCAGAATACATAGTAGAATAAACTTTAGGTCTGAGGAAAGAGTAAAAATAAACTAAATTATATTTACGTATGGTTATACTATTAAGCCTTAAGGGTCGGCTCTAGCTGTCGGCCATGTTGTCTGATACTTCATAACACCAATATTAAATTAAAATCCATTTTTTCCCTTTACTTTTGATCGAATAATTATGAACGATATGTCATTTTAAAGCTATGGTCAATATGCATGCAAATGGCTTTTTCAAAACTAAGAAAAATATTTTGTTTAGTATTTATTAACAATATAAAACATTGATTTTTAATATTTTTTTATGTTGTAACTATTAATTATAGAATTCATTGTAGCCTATTGGATTGTTATACCCAAAAGGAACCCCAACACACCCACATCCGCATTTGCCGAACACCTGATTGATAACAACCATACATACAAAAACATAGAAGATCATATGGAAATACTGCATAAAACACAAAAAGGAAAAATAATGGATGTACTAGAAGAGTTTGAGATCTATAAACACACTAAAAACAACCCAAATAATATATTAAATGATAAAATCAAATTTAATTCTAACAGTATATATGATCTAATAAATCATATATCTCAAGCTCAGACAACATAACAGAGAAAGATAGACCTATCTACACAAATCTAAATAAGACCTCAGATTTCATCCAGTAAAGTAATAGAACCAGCTGGTGTAACATGTGACTGCTTAAAGACAATTTTAATTCACATATGTACAAGAATAACTTCTTCTTTTTTAGTATTTTATAGTATTGATAAATGTTGTTAATGTAAGTGTTTTGTATTTGTAAAATATAGCTTGATAATGCCGTCTGTGTAACGGCGAAACATGTCGCACAATAAATAAGGATTGTTTGACAAACAAGGTATTTATAACCGTTTATATATTTATATATTAATTATAGCAAAAAATTACCAAGCCATTCGCATGAAGAATTTCGTCCCCAAGACTTTGGTATTTAAAAAAAAAAACGCTATTTGAACAATTGCGGGTTTTAAATGGATTTAGGCTGAGCAATGTCCGTGTAACCTACCGCCGCTATAGGGTGGTTTTAAATATTTTTTTACGTTGTAACTATTAATTATAGCGAAAAATTACCAAGCCATTCGGATAAAAAATTTCGTCCCCAAGACTTTGGTATTTTTTTAAAAACGCTATTTGAACAATTGCGGGTTTTAAATGGATTTAGGCTGAGCAATGTTCGTGTAACCTACCACCGCTATAGGAAGTCGCAGGTTGCTTTCTGTTTTACTAGAACCGACCCTTAACAACTACACAGAAAAGATGATCCTTAATGAACAAAAGAAAAGTTAACATTCTTTCTAAAAATATCATTGTGAAAAATTAAAGTGTATTCCTTTTATGAGGTCTGCGATGCAAAAACTAAAACTTAAAAAACAGAATGTCTTGGAAATCAAACATTAACTCTCATGAGAGGTGTAAACGTTGATTTTAGATTCCAGACTATAACAATCTATCAGTCTTTCTATCTCCAGTTTAGCTGCTAGTAATCTGACATAATCTTTGTAAAACCATGTTGATTTTGTTTCAGTCCATTAATCAAACTATATTTGCGAGGAAGTAAATTTTAATTAGACACATGAAATATTATAAAAGTTGAATACAATATTTTACTAAATACTGCTTTTCATTTATTACTTAATACAGGCTGATCAGCAACCTTCAATTAAAGCCATTTTAACATAGAACACAAATCTATGACAGAAAACTATACTGGAATATGATTTGCACTTTAGAATTTTGTAACATAATCTCGTTAAAACGGTAAAACTACATGAAAGAAAACGATATCTGGACACAATTTGCGCTAATTTTATAAAATACCGGCACTAAACGCGCAGGTCCAGGAAAACCATTTGCGAGTGTTTTAGGTATTAAAAAGCATTCGGCAAAAAACTGTAAAAAAACCCCAAATACAATTTGAGTTCATTTTAAGAAAAACCACCATTTAAATGTAAATGAAATTACAGCGAAAAGCTAATGGGAAAACATGAGTTTTAGCGCTTACAACTGATCATGTGTATAGGCCTAAATGAGAAAATATTTATCGATTTCGATGAAACTCACTATGCAAGTTTTTTTTTTATTAACGAACTTGGATCTGAGGTTGTTTTCCAAATTTCGTGTAAGGGTAAAGTTAAATATTTACAAGATATTAATTTTAATCACTTATTCTTATCTAACAGGGCGAAGCCGTGGGAACCTGCTAGTTATACATAAAACTTAATTTAATCTAAATTATGAATATTTAACAAAATAAAATTTAACAACGATAAAAACTGACTGAGCAATAATTAATTTGTTTTGAAAACGCACACAGGAACATAAATAAAACTAACGATAAAAACAGACTGACCAAAAATGAATTTCTTTTTGGAAAAGAACAGGAACATAAATTAAACTGATTACTCACTGTAAACAAGGTTCGTTGAGAAAGTCCAAGTCGAATTCCTCCAGTTTAGGCGGTGCATGATTAATATTTATAGACTCAATTTTTTCAAGGACTGCAGGATCCAATCTATAGGGGCCAGTGATCGGAGCAGGCCTAAACCCAAAAAATATGTTAGAATATTTCTCTAACACTAAGATTAAATAGTAGCCTAATTAATTTAAAACTATAAGTACAGTTAAAACCTTATCTTTTCTGGTTTTACAGCTACAGAAAAGTAAATGTTAACAATTATTTTCTTAATTGACTGTACTACAACACTCTCACAATAACTTTACTTTACAATTAAATCTATATTAAAATAAGATGGTCGACAAGGGTTACAATTATAAAACAATCTTTTACTTCTGTATTATTACAGGTAATACATAAAATGATATTTCTTTTCAGAGAACAATATTATTTAGATTATGAATACTAAGTTTGATGATAAACAATTTATTAATTGTTGTTCAATAAAATTTTAAAACACAAGATCTTAACTCGGTAGGTTGGTGCCGTCTTTTTCCCAAAGTATTTAAAAAGAAAACAAATTTGATTATAGATAACACAACTAACATATATGTACAAAATTAATGAGAGCAAGATTATATGGAATCGTCAAAAAGGTTATTTGGTTAATGGATTTAGTATTATAATGGATCACTGAATCTACGATAATTTAAAGTTCAAAGGTTCTTGGTAAATCTATATGCATAACATAAATATATATTATTATTCACAGTCTAGTTTAAACAGATAAGTGATCTCTCTAAGGTAACTGGTTTGGTGGTTGGATCTTAAAATAGACTAGGCCTAGTTAAATGGAAAGTTCTCACCCAATTGGTTATTAGTTCTTGTAGATTAGAATTTGATAATAATTGTTATAAAAGAAAAACACTGAACTTCATAAGCTTCATATTTATTCAAATACCGATTCTTTTCTTTAAATTTCAACAGCCAAAGTTGTATCAACTGCACTATTCAGTGGCCAACTTAACAATGTTCTTCTTTTGGGGCTTCTCTACCTTTCCAGGAAATGGATAATAACGCCTGATGAATCTTCATATCTTCTGGGATTTGGGTTTGTTAATGTAATAGGTGTTTGGGAGTCGTGAAGTGTGATTTATTTTAATTGTGTCTTTATTTAATTGTGTGGATTTGTTTTGATACATAACAATGTTTTACAATGAATTTAATATGATTTTAAACAGTTAAATTATAGAAAACACTTAAATAACTCCTTATTACAATAATTGCTATCTAATTTCTAGAATGTATATTTCTTATTCTTCGTATTTTTTCATTTGGTGGCAAGAATTACGTGGACCAATCACAGCGTTTCGTGGGAGGAGTTTACATAAATGAAATCCGCTTACTATTAAATTTTGTCGGTCGGGGCTTCGATTTTACATTTATAATAGCTTATCGACGTTTATTTTAGATTTAGACCAAAGACATTTGAGATGTAAAAAATTGGTTCTTTTCGTAGGCCTGGTTTAAATTTCTAATAAGAATGTATTTTTCTTGTAATCGGATTTATTCTGCCAACTTCTCTTCGATTTGTAATTAGATAGACCTAGTTTCTCCTTGCGTTTTAACGTAAATCTTTGTCGATTGACTTGGTTTTATGTTGTTATTTTAGCTTTCCTGGATGCAGAATTTAGTTTGGAATATTTTTGATGTAGGAAATGTAGGTCCACAGATTCGTTTTGTAATTTTATTTTAATGAATTCGAGTTGAAAGTCGTGATTTGATTGTACCTTTTCGTTGTAGTATTTAGTGTTGCGCATAATTGTCGCTAGGTGTCGGGCGTGTATGACGGATTAACTAAATGAATGACATTCCAATTTGACTTCTATCTCTCTCGCTCCAATACGTATTTTTAATTTCGTTCTTATTTTATTTACAGAGTTAGGGAAATATTTGAATTGTAACAATTGCTCCAAACCCACTAAAGCTTGAAATAAATATAAAGCCGACTAAACTATAGACTAATGAGAGTTTGAGTACTGACCACAAGTGAATGAAGGTGGTTGTGTTGTTAGAGTGCTCCAAACAAAATTAGAGTGATTTACACCTATAATTAAGTGTTGTTCCTGGAAGTGTGCAGCTAAGTACAGGTTTTACATAAATTAATGAGATTTTGAAAGTTTTGCTTTTTTATAAGAATTTTAATATTTAACTTAACTGTTTGAAATGTAATAAAGAATAATATATCAGAAGAACTTTTGTCTGATCTTTATCTAAACAGGTTTTCTACATCCTGTTCTGACTTGCATTTCTACAAAGACAAATCTCTAGTTTTATCTCTTGACATTGTAAACAAGGAGTTTGTTTTTATCTTGTTTGCAGTATTTATATATTTATTTAACTGACACGGCAAAGAAAATGATGTTTACTTGGCTGTAAGTGTAATACAAAACTTAACAAATTGAATAAAGCAATGTCTTGCGTTGGTTGTGAGGAATGTATGCATTTGAAATGCACTGATATTTCCAATGAATTTTTTGATAAAATGTGTAAGGACAAATCCGTGAAGTGGTACTGTAAAGGCTGTAATTTGGATATTAATAGTCACAATCCTGAAAATAACCAGAGTTAATTTGTGATTTAAATGATTCAATAAAAATTCTCCGTAATCAAATGGAATCAGATATAGTTTTAAAAGAAATATTTGAACAACTTCAAAAAACCAAAAGTGAAAATGTTAATAAAAAAAATTCCTGTTTGAATAAATTAGTTTTGGAGAAAAAACGAAGAGAATATTAAGCTAGAAAATAAAATAACAACTTTAACCAACGAGAAAAATAAATTATTTATCAGGGAAGTGATGAAGATTTTCTTAAAGTAGGACTATCCAATAAAAAAAATAATTCGTCCACGCAGCTGAACCGCTGACGTGAGTTGAGCAAATTTCCAAAATTAAGTTTAAAAGCCTATGTTTTAGGGTTTCAACCAACAATTTGGAAAATAGGTCTATTCACAACGGTGCCGAATAGCTGCAAAATGGTTCGCACACCATTCCGATAATTGTTAGTATGTTCAATACACAAAGCATTGCGTGCTTCGCACGCCAACCCCACGGTAAAATCTACACTATCCGCACATACTATTGTCGCGTATACACTTTTTATAACTTTAATGTTTAAGACGCACATGTGAGCGTGACGCTGAACACTATGAGAATGTACGGAACACTATGAACGGAGATGCGATGTATTGCGTGCTTCACACGCTAACCCCCGTATTGGGAGTATTTTCAATGCACAATACATTGCGTTCTTCGCATGCCAACTCCCGTATTGGGAGTATTTTCAATACACAATACATTGCGTGCTTTGAATGCCAACCCCTGTATTGGGAGAATTTTCAGTACACAGAGCTTTGCGTGCATCGCACGCCAATTTTAAGACTATGTGCAATAGCGAGCGTAGACAGAATCATTATGTTGCAAATCGCAGTACGTTCCAGTCTTATTTCTTTTTCTGAAATTCTGAAAGCTATTCGGATAATTGGAGTTTTACTGTAAATCAAAGTATTATCATCTCAACTCTTAATAAAATATATAAACACCAATTAAAAGACAAATATTTAAAGTTTTGTTCAAAGAATATTCAAAATATTTGTCTAATAAAATTGAATCTTTGGAGGTCTTGTTAAGTGAAGAAAATCCTGATGTGGTTTGTATTTCTGAGCATGGAATGAAGGAAAACTAAGTTCATCCATCTGTATTGGGTCACATTTAATACGAGATGCGTTCAATAAGTAAAGAGACAAATAGGCATAGTGTTAAAATGTTTTATTATATTATATAGGTAATACTTTTTATATTTTTCAAC
>JAGFPH010001127.1:79865-90127 GCA_018207615.1 Philaenus spumarius
TTAGAAACTAATTTTAAAACCAGTATAATCCTATGTTAAACAAATAATATTATAAATAAACTAAGCTAGCCCACTAACCATTGAAAAGCTACAGGAACAAAGTACAGTCTTTGTTAATGAATAATATTATAAATAAAGCTAACCCACTAACCTAGTAAATCTAAAACATCACAGAGCTACAGTATGTCTGAGAACACAGAGTACATTCACACATAAAACACACTAAATGCTGAAAACACATATTATCTAAACAGAGACACAGATGGCTTAGAGGAATGGCATAACCAGATAAGAAGGGCGGCCTATGTTCATTTACCTATGTCCTGTGGTGACCCAACGGGTAGAATTTCAAAATTTTATGCTCAACAATTTTATTTAATAATGCCAGTTAGACTAATTTAGACGGAGGAGATGGGCTAAGGCAAATCAATTGACGGTTCCAACTGTGCTGTACTGGATGGACATCTGCTTCTACTTGTAATGCTTTACGCAAAGTGACACCAATGTTTGAGAAACCAACTGGCGATAAATTTACCATCTATATCAATTTACTTACATAACTACAAAAATTAACTGTACACAATTAATTGATGCTGATTTTATAAGATATTGCTATTAAATTCTGCTTAAAATTCTGACACTAAAACCCTGTTAGCCCTAAATTTATTGGTCATTACTTTTAATTCACAGTAAGAATGAATAATAATTTTGAAGATTCCGACCCTTAAGAAGAAACAGTGGAAACATAGAGTCACTCTTTTGTCCGTCAATTTTCTCCAGAACGGATAAAAGTGGACGTACAGTAGTTGTAACGCACACTAACTAACCCGCAAATATTACAATGAGCAAAACTCAAATAATATTCTACTATGGATTTTCAGTGGCAAATGTTTGGTGCACAACAAAAATTACGATATTGTCTTGGGGAGTGTTGTTTGAAAAGACTTAGTTTTTAAAAAGAATTATCTGTCTTGAGATACCATATGCCAAAAAGTTGTTAAAAAACTGTTTTGAAAAGTACTTCAAATAAAATTTTGAAAGAGTTAGACAGAGATGTTTTTGAGGTACTCATGTGCTTTATAAGAAAACTAGAAAATCCTAACTTTTGCGAAAAAGTGATAAAACATATATCCCCTCAAAAACCTTCCCCCTTAAGTTATGAAAATACTAAATCTAAACTTTTGAGATAGGGTGTGGTGGCAAGGCTGACGAGAGACCAATGGTTTCTTCAGGAGCAATTAGTAGCACACCAAGTGCCTGCTCCCTAGACTTTCTTCCAGTAGATGTTTTTACAAAAGTAGCAGCAAGGAAGAGTGTACATCACCTTCTCTGGAAGGAACTTGGGATATTCTAGAATAACAACATTGACCGCCAGAGATCGGACTACATGAAAACCCAGTACTCTTTATCAAAACCTTTCCAAGTGGTAATGCCGAACACTAGGAATGGTTAGAGGGAAGGAGACCTCTCCCAAGTTTGAGTGGTACTCGGACGACTACAAGACAAAGTGGAGTACAGGTGCAGGAATCTGTGGAGTAAATCTCAGACCCATGTATACAGAAATATATATACTTAGACAGCCTTGATAGCTCTAAGCATGTACGAGTTCAGGACTCAAGAGGGTCAAGCTTTGATGGGTACTAAGGCATGTTAGAATAGGTGGAAATAAGTGTGCAGATAAGCTGGCAAACAAGGCATCAGCAACTGAATTCACCTGAACCGTTCTGTGGCATATCAAAGACAACAGCTATGCAGACTGACGACGACTGGGCAAGTTAAGAGCATGGAAGGAGGTGGAGGAGCATCCCAGGCTCGAGGATGAGTAAACTGTCACTTCTAGACCCGTACAGCCAAATTGCACCTGACATCTTACGCTGAGCAAGTGCCAATGTAAAAAAAAGGTGGTAACTCTAATCACAGGACATGGCCACCTTAGAAAATACGTGCAAAGAATGGGTATCTTCACTGGAGACTCGAAATGCAGGAAGAAACCGCAGAACACCTGATCTATGAGTGTGAGAGACTTGAACGGGTGCGTTATGAAACCTTTGAAAAGCTACACAAAGGCTAAAACATCCCCAGGATAATCTTGTCGAAAAGATCTTCAGGTATTGAGCTTATTGTAACTAGGGGTTTAACATAGTTTTCATGGGAGCGCAATAACCCCTTGAGGCTGTTGTGCATACGGATTTGACAGCCCCTTTAAGAAGTTGTAAATGTAGGCAGTAAGCAAAGCTAGTAGTTAAAAAAAGCTGTTTGTATGACACCCATTATTTAATCATAGCTCTTTCCATTACCTAGCAAAAAAAGATTTAATTATTTGTATATATCTTATATTCTGATGGATCACTTAGAATGCAATTATGAATATATGAATGAAAAACTTTTTGTACTATTTCACAATTTTTATTGATTGAGCCGGGCCGACCTAGGTTTTGCCAGCTACGACATTATTGAAGGCAACTTAAAGAAATTGTCTTTAAGTTGTCTTCGATAATGCCGTAGCTGACGAAACCTTGGTCGGTCCGGATCAATCAATAAAAATTGTGAAATAGTACAAAAAGTTTTTCATTCATTTATTTATAATGGAATTTCACCAAGAACCAACGGTCGTTAGTATAAATAGTTAATGCAATTATGAAATAATATTAATGTAAATGAAAATAAACGGTACCAGGAACTGGCACATACTTTCTCACAAACATATTTAAATTATTAAACAGGTGACTTGTAGGGTGGGGTAGGAGAGGCGATTTTGTATTAAAGTTGTTTTCCCATAAAAATCCATAAAATAACGGAAAAACCAACTTTTCTCAAAAAAGGCTCGAACGATTTTGATTAAAATTTTACAGTTTATAGTACTTTAAGTCCCTAATAAACTATAAAATTTTAATCAAAATCGTTAGAGCCGTTTTTGAGAAAAGTTGATTTTTCCGTTATTTTAAGGGTTTATATGGGAAAATTACCCTTAAAAATAAAAAATTCACAAAAATGAAAAAAACCTGGAGATACCGTGGATTAGTACCTCCATACCAAATTTCATCAAAATCGGACGACTGGTTTAGGATCTAGGTCTGATAACATCCACACAGACACACATACAGACACACACACAGACATCACTCCGAAAACCACTTTTTTAGGTTCAGGGGGACCCAAAACGGATATTTGCACCAAAAACTCAAACTCGAAAATTTTGACGAATACAATACTTTCTCCATATACTATGGTATAGGGGAAGAAAGTAAAAACATGTTTTGAAGTTCAGGCTTTTTTTTTAAAGAAGTAGACAATTCCAATTCGGCTGACGGTACGGATCAATCTCTGATTTCTATGTAACCCTCAAAGGATGTTTTTCATAATAAATGGCAGTAGCACATTTTCAATTAGTTAATTTCCACATTCATTTTTTAAAAAACTAAACCCAAACAAGTGTTAGACAAATTACTGACACAACTACTGTTAACTGCCCGACAACAGAAAAAGCAAAGCACTACTAACTCTTCATTGCTAGCGTTAGGCACTGAATCTGATGGCACATGTAAGTTAGATGGTTGGTGGTTATTGTCACAGACATAATCATCAGGTGAAGTTGGTGATTGATGGTTACTGTCGTAGGTGTTAGCATCAGCTTCAACTTCGTAATCATCAGCTTGTGCGCATTCTTCATAATCATCAGCTTGTGAGCTTTCTTCATAATCATCATGTATTTTTATGGTGTATGATGCTCTAGAACTTGTACTGTCAAACCATGCAAAGCAAGCGCATGCAAAACGAACAAACCTTACATAAATACATACATCTAAATAGTATAGTAAAACTACCTGAAATAATAATCTAAATAGTATAGTAAAACTACCTGAAATAATAATCTAAATAGTATAGTAAAACTACCTGAAATAATAATCTAAATAGTATAGTAAAACTACCTGAAATAATAATATGCTAAAATTTAACAAAATAATACGGGACACCCTTGCTTGCGCACATCAAGGTAATCTTTAACCACAGCCATTTTACATTACGCAAGATGGTTTTTAAATTGTTTCACTCTTATCTTTTCACTGACTCACTCATTACAAAATCTCAAAAACCACCAAACGGATTGAAATGAAATTTGTTATGTAGCTTCCTCTAGGGCCGTGGGTGCTCGCTAAGGAAGGTTATTTTCTATTTATTGCAGTTAAAATTTTGAAAAGTGTTGGCGGGACTTTACATGAAAACTAAAGCACTTTTGTAAAAAAATTGATAAACTATATTCCCACAAAAACCTTTCCCCTTTTATTTCAAAAATAATAAATCTAAAATTTCAGAAAAAAAATAGTAAAGTTAAAGGTACTTATTTATATACTTTACTGGAAAAGTGATAAAACACCATATACTATACTCCTAAGAAAATTTATTTTTCATTTTTTTAAGTGCGTTTGAATTAAAGAATAAACAACTTAAAGGCTTAGTTCTGGCAAAAGAGAAAGCATCCGACGACTCCAGCTCTTCACCCTATAGGGTAGGCCAAACAATGGGGATTCTTGCAGATCAGCGCTTTGACATTGCCTCATTTAAAACCATTTTATAAATCTATCTTTTGTAACTGCATGGTGAGAAAAACTAAACGTTCTGTATAAAATTACAACAAATCTAGCTTGCGATTTACTTTCAATTGTTATTTTCTTTTATTGTGTAAGGAAAAAAATAAAACTTAATACTTAAAAAATTTCAATTAAACAAATAAATGTAAAACGCAAAACGGATGTGATTAGTTGTGGTTAAAATAAACCATGCAAACAATTTTATGGTAAAAAATAAACAAAATAAGTGGTTTTACTTAACATTGCTCTTACGGGATAAACCCAAGATGGCCGCCGCTACAGCAGACCCTTAAGAATTTTAAAACAATTACTTACTACCATTCAATTACCAACCCCAAAGCAGAATATGTTTTATCTTTCTGCAACGGTCAGTGCCAAGACGAAAAACTTTCTGCGAGTGCGGGCGTTTTAGTAATAAATTTAATCATAGAGGTTTTAAAGTGAATAAGTAAGCAATTCACAAATGATAAATTCTTTGTGTTTATTTAACTAAGTAATTATTTTAATTTCTATAAAATTATAGATATACCTTAAAACTTCTTTAATCATTAATTTTATTTTACATTTTCTTATATTTTGAAACATGGCAAGGATTCATTAAAATTTTCTTGGATTCTCCTTACATCTTTGGATGTTACTGCTTGGAACATTAATTTATTTTTTGAGTTTGGTTTGAAATGGTTGTAGTACCGAGTCCAGTATTTCTGACATAGGGCAAGTTTCAAAAATTGTCTGTTTCCTTTGTAACCATCAGCAAGAGGTCCATTAGTCATTATGTAAGCTAACATTTCTGTAGTGCCAATCTCTTCATATGATAAATCGCTGGCAGCAGAGCTTTTAATCATTACATTGGTAATGACAGTCCCCCATCTCAATATTTTTCAAATCACGCTCCACGCATCAATAGCAATCCACATCTTGATTGACTAATGGACAAGTTAAACTAGTTGTTTATTCGACTAGTCCCTTATGTAATCGATTAGTCGGTTGCTACGGAAGGACTAGTCGATTAAAAACCGCAGGTATAATGATAGTCAGAATGTCATTTGAAATGGAACGACTAGAGAAACAGACCGACTAGTGTACAATGATAAGTATTTATGTCTCGCACAGAGAAGATAAAATAGTAATAGTTGTACTAGTCGTGAAGATCGAGTTAAAATTTTCGTTTATGGTAGGGATGGGTCTATACCAATTTTTTCAATTCTCGATACCGATACCTATGAACAAAAAGCAACCAGTAACTCAACTAAGCCTAATTATTTGTAATAAATACAATCTCAGCGTATGGCCGTGAAAAAAATCGATGCCCGTATACAATTTGTGTCAACTTTATGAACTACCATTGTTGAAATACAACGACAAATTTTTACAAAAGAATACAACATCCGAATATTATTAGCGCTAATTTTATAAAACGTCGGCATTAAAACACAATTTAATATACAACAGCGTTGGCCTATGTCCATAAAAAAACCTACTCCCATGAACAATAATTTGTTCTTGTTTCTATGAAATACCGGTGTTAAAACTTAATTTAATTACAATGGGTAAAGTCCGCGAAAATGTTATTTAGATGACACTTGTAAAATTCGGACAAAGTGGAAATTAAATGTCGCTATTTGCGGGAATAAATAGCAAGTAAAGCAAAGGCACTTCATCGGGACTCCAACAAAAAACAAATAACGGGTAACGTAAATCCCGAAAATATCCAAAATGTTTTACACTTCCTAAAAAAAAAAATTATTATACTTTAAATACTTTTGTTTACCGATCTATTAAATGTATAACATTTCGTCACAGTAGACACCCTATTTCTATAAATAGACACGATAAGAAACGAATCCGTAAGTGGTTGACCTTGAACCTACTTTACCTTCCTGTGTACAAATAACTAATCCGTATGAATATAAATAAAACAAAACAATTGCCTCACCATTTTACTTGGGAAAATGTCTACATACAACAAACTAAGAAAGTTTTACAGTTTTTCCTACTGATATTTATTGTTAAATGCTGAATTTTATTGGGATTAAATACCGAGAATGTGACTGCAAATACCGCAGATTACATTAAAAATACGGAGAACTAGCAAGACCGACAATGATATAAATTGAGTATCTCTCGATATAAAGTATCGGTAGTATCGACAATCGACCCATCCCTAGTTTATGACCTGCAAAAAACTTTTATTCTATATACGATATCTTTCTGCAGCCCTCATTTTCGTTCTGCGACAATGTCGCACCGTCGCTCGTTGTTCTGCTTTGGGGATTACCAATATTGCATAATTTATAATTTGCTTGTACATTCAATGCATGTTGTATTTAACACATTCTTCAAACAATAGTCAGAGCTATAAAACAATAAAATATATACCGTACTCTAACAGTGGAATTTAAATAATATTTTGCAGACCTTCCTGCTTGGACTGCCTAGTAATTAAATGTTTACACTTACCGTTGTAGAGCTGGCAAAGTAGGTGGTTCTTCTTCAGGTTCAGGTTTAATAACGGGAGTAGGCATCGGAGGTGCAGGTTCTGGTTGCTGTTGCCGCACTGCTTGTGATGGTGGCGATGGCATTGGTTTTACGCTCGCTACGGGTCTGTTCTTTGCAGCTCGTTTGATTCTTTCCTCCAACAGGGACATGTCTTTGTCGGAAATCTTGAAAAAAAGTTTATTGATTTTTATAAAATGTCTAACACCGATTATAAGGATATATTTAACTAGGGGAGACCCCTGTGTGCTCCGCACGCCAACCCCCAATGGAACCTTCTAAAAACAAATGTTATGTTTTATTTATAATAAAGTTGTACGATTAGACCTAATAATAACCTCAAAACTAAGATAAATAATGATAAATGTTCAAATCAAATTATTTCTTATATTTGATAACAGCAGTCATAATAATGGTTAAAAGAACCAGCAACGCTCAGGTCTACACTTTAAAACCCTAACCTAAAAGCTAGAAATACAAAAATAATTGCTTCAAACTTTGAAATCAGCTGTTAATGGAAATATTTGAACAAACAGCTATATTATCTGTTCTTTTATTCAATTTATTGCTATGTTAGTAAATGTGAATACATGTGTTGGTTTATCATTATAGGCCTAACCTAAGAATTTTTTCCGACTAAATTTACAAATATTGAAATAAAAAAGGTTTTTATCGAAATTAATTATAGCCTATGTTATAACTCATGGAAAGTGTAGTTTTTTTATTAGTAAAAGTTTTTTTCAAACGGTTCAGTAGTTCCAGAGATTATCCCCTACAAACAAACAAACTTTACCTCTTTATAATATTAGTATAAATGTATGAGAAGTTAATAGAACAGACACACAACCTTTCAAAAATCACACTTATAAGGTTTCTCTTCTATGTTGTAACACTGACAGCCATGTAACAGAGATGCTACATGATAAAAATAAATTTGTAATTTCCCATAATGTCTAAAGCATAGAGGTTTGGTCTAAATAAAATAAATGACGCAATATATATAATAGTAAACGTTTATAATTCTTGCATACATATAAATTCTTTTATGACGCAAAATTTAGTTACAGTAGAATCATTTTTAATAAATAAAGAATAAAGAATAAGCAGACTATAAATAGATCAAATAAAAAAGCAGACTTAAAATATATTAATCAACGAGAATGTATAACGTGTATGAACTGTATAAGAAGTTATTTTAACAAGTAGTGCGGTTGAAATAAACGGTTAAGAAAGACAAATAAATGTTTGAATGAGGTTTGAATAATAAACAGTTTAACAATTAAAAAACAGTTAAAAACAAACACATGTACAAGAAGTCAGCGTATATAACAAGGCACGTCACAATATCGGCATATGTATCGAGATGCAGGACTAATGAAAACTCCATCTATGATGAGCGTTGAAACAATTCCAATACAGAAGGCTTTGTACTGCTTGCCTACGTGCCTAACTGCACAGAAGAGAACAAGGTAGAACGTACAGAACGAAAAAACATGGCGGATGAACTGCGTGTGTTTTAGACGGCAGGTGCCGTGGAGTTTGGTTGAAAATGTAGTTTTCTCATCAGTACAATGATAAATGTTGTCTTAAAGTGGAGCAGAGGTGCTTCGGAGTTGCTGTAAACTTAGAAAGTGAAATCCATCGTACAATTTCCATAATAAGTGAGTTTGAAAAATCTTGACATGTGATCAAACAAGTGCCGTTGGTGGAATGAAAATGTGTTAACTATATCGAGTAAATTCAGTGAAAGGTTTAGAAACAACTGGTATCGTGAGTAAATATGGCCATTATTTTTAAGTTTAGGAGTCTGCATTTTTGAAATTTTACAATTTTTGAGAAATAACTTAACTTCAACTTTTTTCTATTGCGTCATGCTTTTAAAATAGGCTTAGGCCTAACTATAATTTGTAAAGATTGTATATAATTGATTTGCTTAATTCTTTGTAATGTTGATATATCTTGTTGTAAATAGTCATTTGTTAATTATGTCAGAGTAAACAAATAGTTGTTCTGCCATGATGTCTTGAATTTCTTTATTGAGCCACGCACATCCAGTTAGCTTGTACTTTAACAGCCAGGTATTCACCCCTGAGAAAGTTAAATTAATTCAATAAATCTTTCATAGTAATTAATAATTATGGATAGACAGATGCTAACAGAGCATAGATGAAGTTATATGTGGATTATTATAGGTTATGATCATTATTTTTTTTTATTATTTTTGAGTTATAAAGTGGAGTTTAAGGTGATGTCAAGGTATAATTCTACGTTGGAGTTAAGGAGATACATGATGTATGGTGATTTTTGTTTATGGAGGTAAGGTAGTAGGCCTAAGAGGTGTTTTTTGATGATTTAAGGTATTTTATGAACGACGATTTCTGGTGTATTAAGGTGAATAAACAAAAGAAGTGAAGGAGAGGTGTTAATAATTGCTGAATAATCCACATATAACATTTTATTTTAGTTTGAACAATTTTTTTTATTTTTACAAATTTCCGAAACCCATTTTTTTTAAACAGTTCATATTTATATATATATATTTTTTATTTTTGTAACCTTCGGTTGCAATGTGTGTGTCAACGCGTATCTTTTATAGGTTAATAAGTAGCAGATTTTATTATAATTTACATTAACTGTTATATTATTTTACAGAACAGCTGTTTTATGTTTTTAATTTATTTATTTAATACCAAATGTTTTAATGTAAACAAAGCAGACGTTTTTAAATTCTCATGTATTTCTTATGGGGATTTTTCGTTTTTCGGTGACATCAAAAACCCTTTAGTTTTTAATTTGAGAAAAAACTTATATTTTTCCCTCGTTCTTTGAATCGATACCTTTAATTTAATACCTCTCCCATTATCCTCCGATTTACCAAATTCCCACAATTTTGAATCTAAAATTTCGCTTAAAGAATTATATATAAGGATGTCGTCTGTATTTTAAAAAGATGTGTACAGTGCAAGTATTACAGAGAGGATAAACCATCTCGGGTAACACAATTCCAGACATCTATTTACTATTTAAATAATGAAATCTAAGTACCATATATTATGTCAAATACCAATCATACATAATACTGCTAATCGACCTTAGAGAGCTCTCGTACACTCGCTGTTATCTAACTGGCGAAACTTGTATTAACATTATGTTGAAAATAATGTGGATAAGCTTAGA
>JAGFPH010001127.1:90137-108080 GCA_018207615.1 Philaenus spumarius
TTATTTGCTTTAGTTTTAAATTCAGACTTAACCGTTTGCGCTTGGAAGGGTATTTGAAGAATTATTCTCAGATCAGATAACACTGCTGGCCCTACCCGTCGCCCAGTCAGATTGAAAGTTGTACTTAATGTAATATCTTCGAAGGTCGGATGGCCAGCACTGTCAGCTCGACTGCCATGTTACATTCTTCACTGCCCCAGAACCAGAATTTTATCTCTGTTGAAAGTGTCATTAGATCTGAGTTTTAACAAATTAAAAGCCCAAAACAGATTTAAATGTCAATTGTTATAATTTTGTATAGCTTATTCTGATGACACCGCTCTTTGTTACTCACACTAAAATTGATATACAATCAAACATCGAAAATGATTTAGAAGCAATACAGTGGTGGTTTTCCACCAATCATATGCTATTAAATGCAGAGAAAACTAAATATATCAATTTTAGTCTCAGGAAGGATGTTCACTTTGATAAACAAATTTATTATAGATGTTCTGAGTGTCTTGGAGCCCAAACCATATGTTTGACAAATAAGTGTGCTATTGTGAACAGCACCACAAATATAAAGTATCTAGGAATTCATGTTGATAGTGAGCTTAATTGGAAAATCCACACAATTAGTTTGAAAAATAAAATTAACAATGTTACACAGAACTTTTATTTCCTTAGAAGTTTATGTAACGAAAGAATCTTGTGTATGTTGTATTTGATACAGAGCAGAATTGAATATGGAATAATTTATTGGGGCAGTACTTATAACACCTACTTAAACACAATATATTATCAACAGAAACATGTAATCAGATTAATTTTAGGGAAAAGTAAATTTGTTCATTCGCGTCCTCTTTTTCTACATTTAAAAATTTTGCCAATTAAATATATTTTTGTGTACAAAGTTTAAAAAATTTTTTATTGCAAAAGTGGTAACTTACCTCAAAATTCAATAGAGTATAATCAAAAATTAAGAACAAGGAATCAATTCCAAGTACCAAAACCTAATAACACTTTTTATACTAAAACCATAAATTTTATGGCGCCTAGAATGTTCAATAGATTACCTAATGAAATCAAGCAATTACATGGCATTAGCTTATTTTTGAAGAAGCTAAAAAAATGGCTGTTTACATTGGAGAACCTTGATTCTTTAATTGACATTCCAAAGTAGTACACAGATGTGTTTTTTTATATTTGTTTTTTTTTATTTAACTTTTTTTACATGTTTTTCTTTTGTTGTGTATTTTTCCTATCAAGACTTGTCCTTTCATGAGTTACCAATTGTTATTTATTATGTTTAGTTTATTTTCTTTTTTAATTATGGATATATTGTTCTTTGGAATAGTGTTTACATTGGAAGCACCAAATTTTAGTTAACAATTAATTGTTTGAATTCAATAAATTATAATATGATTTAAAAGTTTATTAAAGTGGCCGGAAAAAAAAATTCAATTTTAGTAGTAATTTACTTTCACTATCTGAACGCTTCTTAAAAAACAACAATATTAAGAAATAGGAACCTTCAAATGGGCAAAATGCCTTGAAGGCAAAAAAAAAAAAAAATAACATTAACATACAACAAAACTCATTTACTAAGTGTGTTTTACTTAAATTTTTTACTAAAACAATTTTTTGTGTACTTCTGCATTTTCTAGTACGTCCCCTTATATGATTAGAGTTATCAAGAAAACAAAATAAATCACTCATAATGGTTGGAGTGAATCATACAAGGTGAATCAGACCACAAGCGAGCAATGTATAGTGATTGACCCAAATGAGCTACAGACTTCGTTTTAGCTTAAACTCCCCTATTTCGACCCTAGAGAATTCAGTAAAAATATTTTCAAATCTCAAAAATGCCCCAAAGGTGCTTTTTTTTGGGGGTGGGGGTCGTTTTTGGAAAATTTTCAAATATAAAGGTAGGTTGAGTGATACTTCATCTTAAAGGTCTTCGTTCATTGATCATTTTGGGAAAACAGCATGTTGCATAAGTCAAACCGGATATTTCAAAGCGTTGCCAACCTATAAAGCATAAACTTAATTTAGTTTTCCTCAAGGTTTCACCACTTAGCATAGAGAATACAATTACGTAAAATCTAAATAACGTTTGTGACCTATGAGGACAAAGCCCTTACAAACAACTTCGAGCGGACAAGGTAATGATGGTGGCAGTGCTGGCCAACCAACCTGAGAGGATAATGTAATTTCAAACAACTTCAAGTTGCACTTGAAATGGTAGTGGCCAGGAGGTCATCCGAGAGCAAAGGGTTAATATGTTCAAAAGGATTTAATATAATATGCACGAGTAGAAAACATTGATGCAAATGTTTTCAATGTCATTACAATAATCATCTGTTTTCTTTTAAACGAAGCACAGCTGATGCAAATGTTTTCAATGCCATTACAATAATCATCTGTTTTCTTTTAAACTGTATTTTATTAGAGGTAAGCCTAATGTTGTATCTATTTATAGTTACCATGGCAACAAATACTTCTGCTAAATAAACATACCCTTTATTTAGTTGTTTAATGTTATAGGCCTAACCTAAACGATGTTCATGGAAATTTGCAATAATAGTTATTGACGTGAGCGAACTAGGCCCTGCTTATAATCGAGCTTTAGCTCGGTCTCCTGGTACTATTATATAAAGTAAGAACTAAGTAAATAACTATATTTTCAAGTTTTAATAAATATATTAATGTTTATGAAAATGTTATTTATTTCAAATTTATTGCATATTCTGACATAAATTTTATATTTACAAGGATAAAACATAGTTATTATTATACACGTATATCAATATTGTATAAAAACTCAAGCTTCTTCCAAACCTGATATTTTGTTGAATTTTAGATAAACGATTCTTAAGTAGGCCTACCTATATCTTTCATGAAATTTATCATGGGTTTTAAAATAATTATTGTTATTTGAATTAGATATTTTGAAATAAACATTTGACTACTGATTTACTTTAAGAAAATATTAAAATTTTATATTATATAAAATAAATACAATGTTCTCTAAGGTTACATACGATCCCGAGTAAATCCACGTCAGGCTTTGTAAACACAATTATACAAACAATTATACAAATTAAAACATATTGACATACCTGTCCCACCATCTTGAGAACTCGTTCACCTTCGAGGAAGTAAGCTGTGACGACACAATTTAAAGCTGCATTCCTAACGGAGTTATCTCTATCGGATATCTGTTTAGCAATCTCTTTAAGAGCGCTCGCTGTAGTAGGGTGACAGACGCAGATACCGTAAAACTCTATCAACCAACCTAGTTGCTCCAGGCATTCTGAAATATCAAATATTCAATGTTAAACGGAGATATACATAGTAGAGGTGGGCTAAGTGATTAATTACTTGTCTGTAATGATTACTTTCGATACCAGAACTTAGGAGTACTGAGAACTTTGCACAAAAAATACATGATTACTTGTTGTATTTTTCTCTTTATAATGTCAGCAGTCTCCATTTATAGTACCATTTAGGTACTATAAAATAAATTAATACAGTTTGAGTATCTGATAATGACTTTACGAGGTTTATATAAAATGAAATTGAATTTATTACTCCTATCTGGTAAATAACAAAGAGTACAATACTGATTATAAAGAAACAAAAACGTGTTCTTACTTCAAAAAAGATATACTGACAATAATCTTTATGGAAAGTGAATACAGGAACTTTGTTTATATAGTAAGAAAACTTATACTCATGGAATTTGTTAATGTATTAGAAGTAATGTTGTTTAAAGATATATTAAGTTTCTTTCATAATTTTAAATATTTACTATACGTGTTTTTATAGCTTTACTAATTTATTATTATTATAGAATGTAAATGGAATGAAGATTATGACTTTAGCCATACATTGTATTTTGTCAATATTTATATATTATGTATCATTTGATTCTTGCTACACAAATAAATTTTGTCAGACAAATAAGCCAATTCATAATTACATGTTGTCAAATCTAATTTTAGTTATAAATACCATTAATAATCCATGGCTGGTAATCATAGTTGTTAGTGTAAAACTAAAAATATTTACACACATTTTCTGAAACTATTTACCTGTTCGTTGACGGGCGTTCTTTGATTTGATCCCATCCATCAAGTAAGCAAACAGTTTAGACACAGCATAGACAGAACCAATCTGTTTAAATAACGCTCGCACACTATTCCTAACAGTATCTTTAGGATCTCCGACCTAGACAGAAACAATTAGGTTAATAACAGCTTTGAAAGTCCTTCAGAAGATAATTTATAATGTAAAAACCATTTGAAATGACATATATAAAATAATTAACTATAAAGATTACTAAATGGAATTAAAAATCGGCTTATACAAGACACAATGTCTCTTTGTCACCCGATAATTTGAGAACGACTTGTCACGCTTTCATCCAGTTTTCACTCTTAAGAAGGGATGTTATAGGCTATGTTTGATCAAAATCAGTTCAATACTAAGTTTTCAAGCTGATCTTTCAAAGCACGACATATTTCAACTCGACTTTTTTTTATTGTCAGTCAAAACCCGTGGCACAATCTTGGCAGCGACCCTTTTCATTTCCAAATCTTTAGTTAAAATTCGATGATCCGAACTCCAAGATACCCCACTAATTTCTGACAATTTATCAACATTTCCATCTGTTCGGGCAGGTGATGGTACTTCCAGAACGAGGTTTGTCCTTAATCGACATGCCACCATTTTTAAACCGAGCAAATCACTCGTACACTTAAGATTTTCAAATCTTTGAAGCTGCTTTCAAGCAGGGAGCAAAATTTCACAGCCGCACATTGTTCACTTAAACTTGCCATTATAAAAAACGAAAAGAGAACAAAACCGAACCGAAAAGTATCAATACAGACTACAAAAGATGCTAGGGCAATGACACCGGTGTCACTGAACTGGCGACAGGAATGCGTACTACACAAGCCCCACCCACGGCAGCGCAATTCCGCTTTTGGTACCCCCTCATAATAATTAATTTGGTTATTGAAGTTAGGTTTTGAAAATAATATGGATGTGAGTAGAGGGGAGCGTGAATCCTTTTAATTATTCAAAGGGGGCACACATCTTAAAAGGTTGAGAATCAATAATCTAATGTGAACATTAAATTAACAAAAATTCTACAAATCTGATCCGGTTATCCAGATCAACAAGGTTGTTCTGTACTTGGTTGGTTCAAATTATGTTCCAAAATAAACTGAGGAACGTGATGAATAACATCTTTGTAATGGTTATTCTTATTCATTCCACAAAACTGACACAGTGTAAGAGCTAACTATTCCTAAAAGTAATTTCACATTTCATTATCTCAATTGTTATTCTTAAAGTGTGCTAGTAACCCTCACCTTTAGGATGAGGTATGGAATAAACGAGGCAGCTTCATATTCCAACATGACATATTCGTATTCTATGAGCATATTGAATACAGTTTGCAAGTACTCTAAACCTTTCAGCAAGACAGAAGGATTTGTGTCGAAGAATCTTAGCGTCATCCAACGCAGAATCAAATCCAAATTGGACATGAGTGCTGTACTGTTGGAGGCCAAATCCTAAACAAAAATATGTTTTTAAATGTTTGCATATTTTAAGATTCACACAAATAAACTTTATCACAAAAGTCATATATATGCGCTCCCTCTGTCTTCAATAGCCTAACTGGTATAAAGTAAAAGAAAAGTAAGTGGTATGGTATGCATAAAGGTCTAGAGACACACTTAACCACAACGAGAATGCATGATGATATCACGGACGTATGTTTTGCCCAGCACTCGTGGAGAAAATTGCACCATAAAACCAAGAGAGCTGTAGCTACTTCAACGATTCCAAGTCCGCAACTGCTTCAAAACGAGGGCGCAAGTTTGGTTTACGATTTGACATTGACTGTGAATACATACAGGTGTTGGGTTTTTAACAAATAATACGACAAGTAAAAAGAGGGTAATTTTTGTTATTTCGTGAAGTTAGTTTCTTCTTTTTGCACTTGCCAACCAACGAAAATTATCTTAAATTTATTTTAAAATTGTTTTTATTGTTTAGAAATGTTTCGTGCATTCTTTCTATACTTGAGTAATCTAAAACAATTTCATTACAAATAAAAAATAAACAAATATATATATAGTAGCCATTTCGGTGTGTGTGCAAGCATATTGTAAAAAATTCGCCAAATATAATAATTCTATCCCAATCCAAAAGTGTTCCATAGCTTTTTTGTAGAGAAAGGTTAAAAGAATTCATATATGCCAGTAAAAAAATGATTGATGTAAATTTACAAAGTTATTCGCTCAAGAAACAAAAATGTTTAGTAACGAAAGGAAAAAGTTCAACTTTAGGCCTACATAAAAAGTAGTAAACATTTTTTGTATTTTTTTTCATAAATGTAAAATATTTCGTAATTTAGTTCTAAATAGTATAAAAATATTTATCAATTTCAAATTAGTTATTTTGAAAACACCAGTTTTTATGTTCCTACTAAAAGACTGCTAACAAAACTAGGCCTAGTTTGAATAGTAATTTAGGAATATATCCTTTGCTTAGGAAACTATTTGACTTAGCTTTACTTGAATCACAAAATGAGATCAAACAAATGAAACCTCGCGTGGATGAAGGGATTACAAAAAATTACCATTGGAAGAACGTGGGAAACAGACTTGCTTTGCGATCTCAAGCGGTGGTTTGAATTCTAGGAAAGTTTGTATTTCCCACTGCCTAGTAAAATCTAGTTTACTTTACACCAAATGAAAGATCGAAGTTTTCCCTACAAAACGATATAAAGATATCAATAGAAAGACAACCAATGTAAGCGATATCTCGAATGCAAAATGTGCTGTTTCACTGGTTGAAAACTGTCCAATTGCAAAAGTTTACAGAAACCTTTATATCTTCAAAACTATAAGAGTGACACCTGATTGGAAGGAAGTTTTAGAAAGTTAAAATCTTGACGAATCCAATCGTATCTTTATATTATTGGTTAAAATATTTCTGTTGAGCACCATTGTGCTAGCTTTAGAGATGGACAAAGTCGAGGATAATTTCTTTGTGTTTCACATGTGGTAATAGGTTTACAGAAAATTACAATTTTAAAACGATGATTACATATGTAAATATACGTTTTAGAAAAAATGTAAATCAGAAGTAAAAGTTTAAATCATTTCCTTTCCAACGGTTTTTGTTGCATTGCGATTGGATGATTTTTAGTGGGTGAAATATTCAATACAAGTTGAGTTGTCACAGACTACTCAATTCACTATAGCAGGGTGTTCAGACCACTCACTTTGAGTGGTCCAACATCTGTAGGGTTAATAAAATGTGTAACAGAAATAATAAATTTGTCTGAATTCATACCTCAGTAAGTGATTCAATTGCACGGAGATGGTATCTGAAATCAGCGTGGAACATATTGGCAATCAGTCCTTTGTTGACATTTGACGTAATCATTTGTTCTCGTAACAACTCTACGAATTCTTCTCTAGGCGTGACAAAGTTCCATTTTAATGTCTGTAAAACAAACAAAAACATACTGTCAACAAATATCTTACTTGATACCCATGTATTATCTCATTCAAAGTTTGGTGATAAAGGTTATACTCAGGTTTGGCCAAGATCTTTGAAAGTTTTTATGTAAGTGTATTTTCAGTCAAAAGTTTTTAGCAAGAGTAATGAAATCTCTAATGCAAAAAATAATAAGCCTGAAAAATCAAAAATAATTTAATGCACAGTAGAAATTTATTTATTTAAAGAAATATGAATATCGACATCGGGCTGTCTGCATCTCCTGAAAATGGAATCCTGTTTCAAAAAGTAATATGGATGTCTAATTCAAGTAAATTGAAATTCATATTTACTTATCTAAGTTACACACAAAATTTGCTTTAAACAATATACATGTGGTGACCATGCAAACTTGTGGGTGCCCTCTCATGTGATCAATGATGAACAATGTTAAAGTTGCTTGTGTCAAAGCCCTGTGTGCAGTTCTACTCCCTAACTTAGTTATTCATCCTGTCATAAATTAAAGATGATATGACCAAAAATATCTACCAAGCTATAGTACAGTATGAATTTAAGTGTCTTGTAACAGATGTTCCATCTTCAAATTAATCTCTTTTGTGAGAAATCGTTAAGCATTAAAAAAATCTAAAGCATTAATCTATATTTACAGTGAAACCTCTATTTTACACTTTTAAGAAATGTACCTGCCTTCAACGTTTGTTAAGGTTCTCTGTATGAGATAATAAAGGGTAGAACAAAAATAATTATCTTAATTTACAACAAAAAAGAAACCCCAACAAAAGAATAATACTTAATACAAAACTATCACTACTTTGACATCACGTTAATTTCATACTTTTATGGAGTATCAGTGTTTAAAAGTAATTTAAAATATACCTGCAATTGTCAACAGAAAAAACATTAGCCGAATACAATTTGCATTAAATTGATGAAATACCACCGTTAAAACATAGTCTAACTTACCTACAGTGAATTTCAGTAAAAAAAAAACCACAAATACAATTTGCAAATATTTTTTGGAATAGCTCCGTTAAAACACAATTCAAAACATAACGCGTATGTCCAACAAAAGAAAGTGACACCGAATACAATTTGTGTGAATTTAATACAGAAATTTAAATGTACAGAAACAGCAAATGTACATGAAAAAAAACGGTGCCCGAATATACTTTGAACAAAATTTTTGGATAGCAACGATAAAACATAATTTGAAATACAATGGTGAGTATTCAGAATGAGGAATATTGTTCGAATAAAATTTGCGCTAATTTCATGAGTTAAACGTTATTTAAAATACAAAGGAAAAAAATAATCTGACCTATAAAATCCGGGAAGTCATTCCCTCTGGATGGATTTAGTAAAGTGTCAATTAAATTTCGCTAATTGCAGGAACTATACCTCGTTAAAAGCATTTTGTTGGGACTGTTGCAGTGTAATAAGTAAACGGGACGCTTAAAATTAGGGTTTTGCTGTGTATGAAAGTTTTATATTTAGGAAATAACACAGTGTCTCTTACCTTTAATTTTTGCTCATCTATAACCCTTTGGTTTTTCAACTTATTGACTTCAAGTAACGGTGATACATCCACCTCTTCCTCCTTCTTACGAGCAACTGGTTTAGCAGTATTAGCTGCAGTACTGGCCTGCTGGAATATATTATTTTTAGTGTTACATAAACATTAACCTAGATCTAAACACTTACATTTCAATAACCAAATTTATAGTCATGATAC
Organism: Philaenus spumarius; assembly: GCA_018207615.1. NCBI lineage: Eukaryota > Metazoa > Arthropoda > Insecta > Hemiptera > Aphrophoridae > Philaenus > Philaenus spumarius. The sequence continues at coordinate 99,400 of JAGFPH010001127.1, forward strand.
ATAATCAAGAAATTAATTTCACATGGCTTTTATTTTTTCATAAAGAAGTGCTTACAACCATTTATACAATGTGGCCACATTCACATTCTTCAATCTGCTTCTATAAATGCAAAACTATCCAAAATAGAATTTCAGAAATTTTGTTAAAACCCAGTTGGTTGTAATCGACTGACAACTAATTTAAGAAAAGTTCCCCATTTTTATCCTCCTATTTAAGCACCCAACCAACTATTTGGGAAACTGATCTACCTACTCATGAAGGCGCTGAATAGCTATTTGAATTTATTGAAGCTATTTGAGAATTTATTTGCACCTAAGTCTCTAGCTTCGACTCATGCAGCGGAAAAATTCGCTTTGCTCGCTCAGTACATTTTTTTTTTTTTTTTTTTTTTTTTGGGATTAAAGGCGATAAACCTGGGTGGTTATCATCGCCTGGATAACGGAGCATTCATATAATGCTCATACAATCACACACGGGTATAAAATTAAACTTTTAATTTACACACACTACAGACGATACACGATAAAAAAAAAACAACGATAATTATACACTAACAACTTGTCACAGGGTTGTAAAGGGCCCTGTAACATAACAATGAATAAAACTCTAATTAACATAACAAGTAATAAATCTAAACATGGTATTTAAGTTACGTAAATGTATGTTGTTTCAAATGTTTCCAATTACATTCAACCGATGAAGGAATGCTAACACCATATTAATGGTTTGGGGGTCATCACCCAGCATCCTCTGAATGCAATTTGGTAGACAAAACCTCTTCCGAACATGTTTCAGCTTTTCACAATCTAGAAGTAGATGTTTAATTGAAAGAAGGTTTAAGCAGTAAGGACAAAGCGGCGGATCCCCCCGACGCATCAGAAATCCGTGGGTTAACCCAGAATGGCCAATGCGTAGGCGAGAAACCACCACTTCCTCTCGACGGCTTTGGCGGTTTGAGGATATCCATGGCCGAACGGTATCTTTAATTTGCCGGAGTTTATTTCCTTGTACTGCTACCCTCTCTTCTTCCCACTGTCTAAACAGGGCTTATTTTACAGAGGACATAAAGTCGGACAACATTACTCTACTCACGCTAGGCTGTAAGGAAGTGGCTTCCTTAGCAGCTAGGTCTGCTTTAGTGTTTCCATGTATACCGGCGTGACCCGGAACCCAGCAATACGACACTCCCACGCCCCGTAGCCAAAGTCTGTGCATGGAGCACAGAATATCTTTGACCAAAAGGGTTAGGAGAATACATATCTTGAATGGATTCAAGTGCACTTCTTGAATCTGAACATATAAGAAGGTGCACCGGTGTTGCCAGTACAATATTAAGTGCCTTGAGTATTGCAAAAAGTTCTGCTGTATATACAGAAGAGCAAGATGGTAATCCATAAGTGAAGCTGTTTCCTGACAGAACAAATGCACATCCGACTCCATTGTCCAGTTTAGAACCATCGGTGAAAATGATCTGACTTGATGGGTAGAGTTTACATATGGATATAAATTCCTGACAGTAAACAACATCGGGTGTAGTTTGTTTTAGATATCTAGACAGTGAAAGATCAACATGAGGCTTTTTAATTAACCATGGAGCGACAAAACATGGTGTATTTTCATATATTGGAGGTAGTGTTAAACCCAGATTATTGAGGATACGGATAGTTCTGATCCCATAGGGAGCAGTAGATTGTTTGCGAAATTCGTATTGTGTAAATAATGGATTGTTGAATATAATATCCAACACCAAAAGAGTAAACACCATCAAAGCAGTTGCAAACAGAAATTGGGGAGCGGACACATCAACACTCAGGATGCTTTACTCCTCCTATGTGCGGCCTAAGATGTTGTACTGTAGCGAAGTTTGGGGCTCTGCGGCATGCACGCACTTAAAAAAGATCCAGCAAATCCAATCAGCTGCCCTCAGAATAATACTGGGCTGCCCAAGTACGTCTCCAATAGCGGCAATGGAAATTGAAGCACATCTTGAGCCTATTGGCCTCCTTATAGAAAAAAACATTTTGACCAAATGGATCAAGACACAGACTCTCCCAAATGATCACCCCTTGTTCACACTGGCACCGACAACAACCAGACAGTCTTTCACGTGTCGGGTGGACGCCATGAAAATGTTTGCAGAATCAATTATACCGGAACCTATACCAATGGTACACAGCTGGCCACCATGGAGGGAAGCGGAGGTCACAGCATACACCGAACTACCATCTGGAAACTCCAAAAGTACCTCCGAAGATCTTAATTTACTAAAAGCAGAGACACTGGAAATGATAGAGGAGAGATACCGAGACCATACGAGGATCTACACGGATGGATCCGTCGATCTGAAGCGGACTAAATCTGGTGCAGGTTATTATAACGACAAAACAAAAGAACGCTTCTACGCACCGGCAAACTCGGCATCGAGCATGGATGCAGAATTGTTGGCCCTCAATGCGGCGCTGGTGGGCTGTGGGCAGGTGAAGGACTCAAGGATATGTATTCTTACGGACTCTAAGTCGGCCATTGAGGCAATTCAAAAAAACACACCTGACGACTACTACTTCCGGACGAGTGAAATAAAGAGCCTTTTAGGAGCCCTACAGGAGACTGGAAAAACCATAGTCTTCCAGTGGATTCCATCGCACTGTGGATTGCAGGGAAATGAACTGGCGGACCAAATAGCTAAAAGTGCGGCTGAGATGCACCCGGTCCCACCCACAAAATTCTCTCTCAGCAAATGCAAAAGGAAGATTGAAAGATTTGTAATGGAGAAATGGACTGAGAGATGGAAGCAAGAAACTGTTGGACGGTCTTTGTTTAAAATCCAGGAAACACCTACCGCACCAAACTGGTATAGAGGGGTCTCCCGCAGCGTTGCTACGTTTATGGCAAGAGCTCGAATGGGACACGCGGTAACAAACAGCTACCTAAGAAAATTTCGACTGAAGGAAACCGACAGATGCGAGAGGTGCGGCGTCGAAGAGGAGACCATAGGCCACATACTGCTGGAGTGCACCTCGGAGAACAGAATGAGAGATTCTCTCAGAGAAGCTTTAAAGGACAGCCAAAACAAATTGGAAGACGCACTGCGGAACAAGAGGTATTGGGCATTGGCGGCTGCGGCATATCATGGTCATCGAGTCGTCGGCATTACCTGAGGCCGGAAGCTCGTATGAAGAAGTAAGAAGTAAGTAATATAATATCTTATGAAGGGTGTAAAGGTTTGGAGCGCATATTACACATATATGACAATTGTAGCCGTTGTCTTCGTCGCGTGAGCGATGGCTCACCCGTTTCAACAAGCAGACTACTAATGGGACTAGAACGAAAAGCTCCGGATGCTAGACGGAGAGCAGTGTTATGAACGGAATCAATCTTTTTAAGAACCGATAACCTAGCTGACGAATAGACTATGGACCCATAGTCAATTCGTGATCGAATGAGAGCTCGGTAAAAACGCAGCATGCAGGTTCTATCGGCTCCCCAATGAGAACCGCTTAAAACCCGTAACATATCTAAGATCTTGATGCAGCGTGATTTTAAATTTGTCACATGCGGGTTCCAAGAGAGTCTATGGTCTAAAATAAGATCTAGAAATGTGACTGTGTTATCGGAGTGAAGTAGAGTTCTGTTTAGGTACAAAGTGGGACTAAAATGCTGTCTGCGACGAGTAAAAGCAATGCATCTAGTTTTAGCAGCGGAAAACTTAAATCCTGTCTGATTGGACCAGGTTTGTAATTTGTTGATCGTTAATTGCAGTGTTCTTTCTGCGGTTGCGGTGTTTCTGGTTGCCACATAGATGGCAAAATCATCAACAAAAAGAGAACAGTGTACAGGTAATCGGACATTAGCAGTGATGCTATTAATAGCAACTGCAAATAAGGTGACGCTAAGTACGCTGCCTTGAGGGACACCATTCTCTAAATAAAATCGATCTGATAAGGTGGATCCAAGACGCACCCTAAAATATCGATTGGACAGAAAGTTTTTAATAAATGCTAAGATTCTCCCTTGAATACCCCAAGATTGTAATACATTTAGAATTCCTCTTCTCCAAGCCGTATCATATGCCTTTTCAAGATCGAAAAACACTGCAACAAGTGTCTGTCGAAGAAGGAAGGCATTTTGAATGGCCGACTCTAACAAAACCAGCTGATCGATAGATGATCTTCCCTGTCGGAAACCACACTGTTCTTTACAGATCAGTCGGTTACTTTCAAGGTACCATACAAGTCGCCGATTGACCATCTTCTCCACCAGTTTACATAGAACGCCGGTGAGAGAGATAGGACGATAGCTACTTGGATCAGTTTTGTCTTTCCCTGGTTTTAATAAAGGAATTACTATGGCCTCCAACCAAGAATCAGGAAAGATATGCTCATCCCATATACGATTGTATATTTGGAGAAGAGCTGTTCTACCCGACTCTGGAAGGTGTTTAATCATAGAATATACGATACTATCGGGTCCGGGAGCTGAATCCGTAGCCGACAATAAGGCAGATTCCAATTCATCCATTGTAAATGGTCATTCAACGGAGAATCCTGTGATATGCCGATAGTGAATGGCATGGCCTCTTGAGCAGCTTTATAAGTGCGAAAAGCATCATAATACACGGCTGTTGAAGAGAACCTAGAAAAGGATGAGCCCAAAATGCTTACAATTTTATGGCTGTCTGTAGTCAATATCCCATCCTGCTGCATCAGTCCCATCAAAGGAGCAGAGGGAACATGGCCACACACAGAACGTAGCTTCTTCCAAACTGTTGATGTGGGAGTCGTTCTGGTTATTGTATTGATATAATGGGTCCAAGAATCTTTCCTGCTCAGCCTGAATACTCTGCGAGCTTTGGCACGCAAGATTTTATAATTTTCTCGATTTTCTCCTGTCGGTATCCGATTAAAGGTTCTTAACGCTTTTCTTCGTAAGCGCAGAGCTTCTTTACATTTGTCATACCACCAAGGAACTGGTGGACGTTTTGGTTGTGATGAAGATTTTGGTATAGTATTTTCTGCTGTTGAAATAATGGAATCTCTGTAAATGTATCAACTGTTTCATTTATAGAAATATGTTGATTATTTTCTGCCAATGCAAATTGATTTGTAAAATCATTCCAGAAGGCTTTATTTATTATCCATCGAGGTGTTCGGTTGTTCAGAAAAGAGGAGTCGTTGAAAGAAATTTTTATAGGGGCATGGTCGCTGCCATACAAATCTGACATCACTGTCCACTCAAATCTTGTAGCTATCGAAGGACTACAAAATGACAAGTCTACGACCGTCCAACCTCCTGTCGAAGCTGCTAAGTGTGTTAACGATCCATCATTAAGTAAAAATAAATCTAAATCGGATCGTATCCTCTCTATGCGGATACCCCTTGGGTTGCAGGTTGAGGATCCCCACGAATAGTGATGTGCATTGAAATCGCCAAGCAAAAGAATCGGAGCAGGTAATTGATATAATAAATCCATCAAGTCGTTTGATTGGACGGTATAGCTTGGTGACAGGTATAGGCTGCATATTGTTAGTTTTATGGGAACAGTGACTCGAATTGCTACTGCTTGTAATGGTGTATCCAGATTTACGGGAACACCATCCACAGAGTTGTGAGCAAGTATGGCTACGCCACCTCTTGCTCTCTCCTCTGTAACAAAATCTGACCTGAAGACAGAATACCCCCTTAAGTATAAAGAATGGGTATTATGAAGATGTGTCTCCTGGAGACAAACGAATAGAGGCGACGAGTCTCGCACAAGAACTTTCAGATCTTCCATGTGACTCCTAACATCGTTTAAATTCCACTGAACCACATTCATATTTGGGATCGTGGACATAGATAATTGATGATAATATATTTCAACAGTACATATTATATACTCAGAGAAATATAATAATATACTAATTTAAATAAATAAATATTAGAAGGGACATGGTCCCTTTGTAACCTTTTCCTTTTCCTGTCCTGTATTGACAGGATGGTTTTTAGGTTGTGTGTCCTTGTCCACTTCCATATTTCCCTCAGACGTCTTGGAAGATGTTGAGGGTGGAGAAGGGCAAGGATCAGGGATATTAGAAGGGCTTTTAGGAGGATTTGTAGGGGAACCTCCTTTTTCATTTTCTTTTTTACTACTTTTTGTAATTTTTGTATTTTTACTCTTCATAGCAACAGGTTTCTTCCCTGGAACGGGTCCAGAACTTCTTCCTGTTACTATAGATGGACAAGTATAAGATTTTTTTAAAAATTGTTTTACCCCAGTTATTGGGGTAATTTTCTTTTTTATTATAGTTTTTTCCCGAGTTCCAGTTCTCAGATCAAGAGCAGGGATAGATGGTTCTATTTCTGCTTGTGATACCGAGAAACTAGAGGACGGAAGAAGGGAATTTGAATCAACTAAAGCAGAAGCGGGAGCGGAAGGAGACATTTTAGAGAATAGAGCAACTAGCTGAGCGACTTGGTCAGTTAAGATTTTGACAGTCTTAGCCAATTCTCCACAGTTTGCGCATGGAGTGTTGCTCTTGTTTGAAACCACTGCAGCAAATGATTTACCTTCTAGAGCAGGCCTAGAGGTTTTATATATTTTTTTTGCGGCATTAAAAGATATTTTATCCTTAGCCATGATAGTAAGGACTGCTTTTTTTTCTTTAAACTTTTCACAGTTAAAGGACCGTGCAGGATGATCGCCACCACAGTTGGGACACTTGGCGTCATAATTGCAGCCCTCACTATTATGACCTTTTTTGCCGCATTGACCGCATATTTCTTGCTTTGTGCATGTAGAACTCACATGTCCAAACCCTTGACACTTAAAACAACGTCGAGGGTTTGGGACGTAAGGTCTGACAGAAAGACGGTAAAAACCAGCGTAGATATGCTCTGGCAGTGTGGGTGTGGCAAGTGTAAGAATTAAAGAAGCCGTGGCTTTTTTCTCACCATTTTCACTGCGCATTATGCGAGTGACTTCAAGAACTGACTGGCTAGCTAGTTCGCTTTTTATTTCCTCCAAACTGATGGGGATCAAATCTCTACATGTAATGACACCTTTTGAATAGTTCAAGGATCTGTGAGGTTCTACAGATACCTTGACTTTGTCATAGAAGGAAGTCATCTTTAACAGCGACAAACTTTGTTTCCCGCTGTTAGTTTCAACTAAAATTGTGCCATTCTGTAATTTCCTAATGGAAAGTACAGGGCCCGCTGTTCCAGTAATTGCCTTGTTGATTACAAAGGGTAATACCTTTGATAGGTCAGAATCTTTTTCCGCGTTTGAAAAAACTAAAAATTTGGGAGCTGGCAACTCAGATGGTTGTTGAGCAGCCCTCTCCTTTGTCTTTTTAAACAATTCTTTGTTAACAGACTCATCAGACGAATCTGAATGATGTCTCTTTGTTCCTAAATCTTTGACGGTTTTTTACCATGTGTTTTTTTTTGTCCAGCGCATCGTGTTAGGCGGAATCGGGCGAACTCGGTAAGGGCTTGCCCATCAGATCACATTGCGATCACTTCCGAACCCCCAGTTCCGTGAGGATCCCGAGCACTCTTTTGCCAGTCTGGATGGACATCAGTCTGGAACCCGAAACTACTGTGAGGAAGAATCCGACTTTCTTCAACACCGCGAACACTTCCTGACCAAGAACCGAAGTGGCTGGCCCCAGAACAGAAACCACGCATATGTCTCGGCAGAGCAAGCCCACATCAGCCTTTCCAAACCACAGGTTGTCAAGACTCTGGCAGGTTCAGCACTCCCAACGCGCAATGGCTCTGCACAGTCAAAATTCCTAAAAGAAGGTGAGAATTGGAATGTTGTATTGTTTGATGTGTGTGTTTATGTGATTGGATGGATGTTTTGTAAGTGTTGAATGTGTTGGGCGTTGTTAGACTCGGGTACAGCGAGGGACGCCAAACCCCTCTTAGTAGGTGCAGCTAGTCTAACCTCTCTCAGTACAAAATCGGCCATTGGGCCTCTGACAATAAGATAATATGAACCGGGTACTTTTATGGTATTTTATGTTTTGATCGATTTTGGGGGAACCGAGCAAGCTATAAGGTCGTGTAAAAAAACAAAGTGCACAATAACATCCTACATAATTTTTTAGTTACAACTCTAAAGAAAAATTCATTTTCGCAAAAAAAGTCTCAAAAAAATGTACTTTTGGTCAAAAAACGTACTTCTGGTTGATGGACTTTTTGGGCTAACGAACTCGTCCGAGTGACATAGACAACCAACGTGTGTATAAAATCGGACTTAAAATACGGCCGCTAGAGTGCGAACACTTATATATATGAAATTTAATGACACCCCAAAAAGTGTTCTGTGGGCCAAGATCGGTGCTCATTTACTACTCCCGACCGTAGGTCTCACCAAAAGGATCACTGCAATAGCTCATTTTTCCTATGGAAATTCGCTAACAAGAACAATTTTCCAACCACAGCTAAAATATCTGTGTCTTCCGAAAAGAAACTTTTATCTCCTAAATCAAAATTGAGGGCCTAGAACTGCAGGTGATAGAAAAGTCCTTGATCGTGTCTCCAGATGACACTCAAAGCATCAACTACAGACGTTAACTGAAATTTTCACTCTTCCACTTCAAAATCTACAAGAATTTGCAAAAAGGCAAAGAAACCGATCTGGAGGCAATAAAAATCAACCTGAGATTTAAAAAGCATAAATATAATTTTTCCA
>JAGFPH010001127.1:122327-142604 GCA_018207615.1 Philaenus spumarius
TTTCTTCTTTAATAGAAGATCTTTTATACAATGGACTCCTTTGCACGATATTTCGGTTCTGGCGACGTTAGGCCTAATTCTTATTGTAAATGTTTAATTTTGATTGAGTTTCCTTAATTCTGTAAATCTCTTTAGTTTCTTCTTTTGGATGTAGTAAGCTACTTAGAGTGTATTGGTTATAATTTTGTTATCTAATTTATCCGGAAATTGTCAATTTTAGTGTTAACACACGTGGTCATGATGGCAGAAATAAAATGGAGGTTAAGGTGGGGGGATCTACATATAGCCCTGCTACAAACAAATTGCACTTCTAGCAGAGCTATGTAGCCGGGCTAGATGTTTTCTTTGATCTTTACCGACAACCAACGGATAGCTCATTTTCTGCTATCTAGCCGTGGAATTCTGCTATATAGCTATTGTAGCTCGGCTATATAGTTCAAGTATATAGCTCTCCAGCTACAAAACGTGGCTTAAATAAGATAGAAAACTGTAAATTATGAATAATATGGTAATTGTATCAAGAGTAAAGTGCGATGACTTACTTTAAGCTTTTCACAGGCACTGGCCATGGTACTGAAGCCGACGTGCATCATTATACCTAGTACAGCTTCCGAAGCATTCTTTCTTACATCAGCATTTCGATCTTCCAGATTGGAGAATAGAGTATTTATACAAATATTCAATTCGTCTTTAGGTATGGACTTCACAGGAACTAAAACAAAGACAAAAATACTAAATAAAAATAATCACCCAATATTTTGAGTTAATTTTATTAATATATAATAGTACTTACCCCAACAAGATACATTATAATAATGCCTACAACTGCAATTCTTTCAAAATTAAAGTTAAAATATTAGTTAATTGACTATAGTTTATTTGTTTTAATTAACATAGAAATAACGAGAATTTAACCTTCGATCGGGCGCATTAATTATAAAACATGATCGGGTGCTTACGGAAGTAACATGAAACAAATATATATAACTATGCACAAATATAATACAAAATATATGTGCACGGAAATAATAAAAATTCAAATATATTTACAATTTAAATAGAAGAGATTTGTAAATCACAGATAGAAGAGATAAAATTGGCACACATCTTTGAACTTGTGCTTCACAGGCAAAGAAACCATAAACATCTTGGTAAGAGAAAATGGCGGTTGTTGGCCAAAATAATTTAGTTTAAACTTTTGTTATTTATAAATAAATCAGTTGTAAGGTTTTTTCTGAAATAAAACTGTACTTGGTTTACCGGGAATATGTATCCAATTATCTCAACCCATTTAAAGTTAAAATGTTACCAGTGTTGATTACTAAATCAAAGTTTAAAGTTCAACATAATTAATACAATACAACATTGACTTACTAATTGGTAGTTTTTTAGCGAGCCATCCCCATAATTCTATGCGTAAAGTAGGTGATCCTGCTTTTAAAGCATCTGCAATCATTTCTCCGTCAAAGAATTCTTTGTAACCACATAGATCTGACCAAGTGTTGATGCAAGTGATTGCAGCGGAGCGGATCCACGTCTAAAAAGGAAAATCTCCAGTAAAATATATGTACCTACATTTAAATTCAACCAAAAAATGTAAATTATTTTTATTTTTTACCAAGAAATTAAAACCAGTCTTTTTAAAGTGGAGAGTGATAAAGCTTAACTGTCACTAACATTATACAATTAGTAAGTTTACCAATTGTCCGATGTAACATCTTCAACTTCCCAAAGTACAATAATAACGTAGATTAGGACCATAAGTCAACTTTATTCAAGAGAGCATTTTTTATTTGAATTTAATTTACATTTCAAATGTTTTTAAAAGAGAGCTTAATAATTAGAGGTATTTCATGTCAAGGACGTGGACTAATAAGGTATGAGATAAAGCCCAAACAAACCCAAAGTGCGTGTGTGAATTACATCAATCACTAAACCGTTTAAGAAAGACAATCTGAGATGTAACCAGACAATTCAGATCAATTCAAGTCCAGATTGAGTTGGTGTAAGCTAAAAATTCAGTGAATCATTTTATCATCGATCATAGAATCGAGTAATCACAAAAAAACTTTGAACTTATTCCATAAATCAAACAGCGGTGAATAATATCAATGCATCAGGTTCCGTTTTGAAAAAAACCACGCTAGTGGAAGTTTCCCGCTTTTTCACTCTGATAGGAGCGGAGTTACAGTCAAGTCATGTTTTAGTTGTCTCGCATAACTTGTTTGAAATATTTCACGAGTTGTGAAATATTTTACTGTATTACATTTTAAACCATTTAGAAAGACTACAGGTTAACTGTAAACGAAGTTAACCGATGATTCATCCTTGGATTGAAGTAATACATATGGATAATGGACTTTGTACATCTCACCATTATGGAAGCCACAAGGTCGACCACTATACTCGCCTACATCTCATCTCAGCAATAGCAAAACGCAATTAGAACTTCATGTGTTACAATCAGTGGGTTTATAGATTGACAGTGTTTTTTAAGTAAGAAAATCCGTGGTATGTACAGTGCACTTAATATCTTTTCTATTTAAAAGTCACCTGCTCTCTTTGAAATTTTTTTGTAACTTGTATCTGTTTATGTTTAATATCAATACCATTTTATTGATATCTGTTTACCAGATATCAATACCATTTTATTATTATGTAAAAACATCTTAAAATCGTAAAGAGATCAGACAACTGCTATTTAAAAAACATTGACCTCGAGTTTTTGTCGTTCTAAAATAATTAATTGATTTTTTTACTAGTATTATTATTTCCTTCACTTAAGTTCTAAAGTAGTTAGATACCAATAACAAAAACTGGTACTTACAAAATAGCATGGTATTTATTTTGGTAGGACCTAATTTGTTGAAAAGCTCTAGAATTTAAAATAAAAGCGGAACACACAATCTATAAAACAAATTAATGAAATAGTTTATCATGAAGGCAATGAAATCAACCTCTATGTTTAAGAGTCACACAGTTTAACAAACTACAAAAATCACATGATAAAATGAACGGACCAATCACAAGCCTACATGTGAATGAATGCAGTGTGAATGAAGTTTTCACACACTAAAATGCTTTTAGTAGAAACGTGACATCATTGTCGTTTATAAAGGAAGAGAAGAACAACCCATTGAAAATCACTATTACTTGTTTGTATGGCTTGGAGAACACCATTTAAACATTTTAAGATCTAAGTACCTTCTTCAGGTAAGAAGCACGAGTTACTAAGATTATCATGAGTAACCTAAGTGGAATGCACTAAAGTGGACAAGCGATAATAGCAAGTAAACAACAATGGCCCGACGGGATGTAAGTCACTAATTTCGGCTCGAGCACGGTCGGATTAACCGGAGTGGCAAACCAGCCAAGGGCGGACGAGAGGGGTTCTACTTTGCAAGTGTGTAGTCAGTGAACAAGAAAGTGAGAAGAGAGGATTAACTATCAACCAGTGTACAAAATACAAGGTACCGTATTCATTAATTTTCTATTACTTTTAAACATACATAGATGTGCCTTATATTATTGCATTGCTTTAACGTAATTCAGTTTGCAACATATAATAATTGCCTGGTCCTCAGAGATAGCTTTGCTACTTTAATTGAGATTGCCACTAAACAATTGGTAAACAAGATTTACAACAGATAATACAAAATTAAACTTTACAAACAATTTCATTACTCGTGTTTATACGCTAGCCCTTTTTACACTAACATGATTTCTCAAAAATGACTAAACAAATATCTAAACTGGAAAAAAAGAAAAGAATAACCACTTCCCTTACCTTACTGTCTCCCAGTCCTTGAAGAAATCCGGGGAAGAATACGCGTACATATTGTTTACAAGCAGGCCCCATAGCTGTAGCGAGCGACTGACATAATGCAAGTGTACTGGCAGCTATCTTGCTATTGGAATCAACCAGCCTTGCAGCTAACTCTGTAGGTGCTTCACCCAAGTTACCAGTAATACATCTTGATTCGTTCACTATGTTCTGCAGCTTCTGAACCGCTTCAGCTCGAGTCTAGAAGAAAAGAGCTTGTAAATAAAAATGTATAAGATTTGGTAAAAATAAAAACCCATATCAGTCAATAGATTCATTAGTGACAATGCCAAAAAGTGAAGTGTGGCATTTTTCTTGATAGTGTGGCATTAAATAAGAATCACTATAGATAGTATAAAACTTGGTATGGTAGTGCAAAATGTTAAGTACAAACAATTTGTGTCAGTGCCATACAGATCAGTCAATATGTTAGGCACATAAGAGCTAATATGCCTAAATATCTAAAATACTGTAACATTTGTGATTTCATGAATAAGAAAAGTAAATATGACATAAAAATAAATTTGAGAATGATTTTAATTAAGATAAAATATGAAATTATGTAATAATTATAATTGTTCCGACCTGGATGATGGAGTGGTTGGTTTGTTAGGGAGAGAGAGTCGGATTGGTTAGCATCTTCACTCAGTTCTGTTCTTAGTACAGCCATGAATGAACAAGAGGTACATTTGCCTGTTGTACAACAAATTATTACAAAGTTTTTATCCAATGAAGAGGTTAAACTTTCGGAAATTTTAACTTGTTTGAGAGCACAGTTTGGGAACGATACACTGTCCTAGAATTTTGTGTATACTTGGGCCAGAGAATTTGGGTGTAGAGAACAAAAGTCATGATCAACAACCAAGGTCAAGTCAAACGATGACAATATTCGTTCGGTTTGAGAGCTTATTGATGGTGATCTCGCCTTTTAACTCTACAACTATCAATGCTAACTTTCTGTAATGCCAAGCTATTCTGGTGCATTTTTCAAAAATCATTATACAAATATAGCGATTGGTTATAGAAATAGCGAGTTCCAAATGTGCTTTCTCATTGGTTTAAATCTGTCCAATTGCATGGGTTTACAGAAAACTTCATATCTAAGAACCTATAAAAGTGACAAATGATCGGAAGGCAGTCTTAGAAAGTTTAAATCTTGACGAATCCCATGGTGTCCTTATTTTTTTCACAAAATAAATGTATCACATGATTTTGAGCCTTATAGAAGCGACAAGTTTGAGTCATTTAGTTGTCCTTTCTCGCGCCACCATTAGTTGTTTAGAAAACTACAATTTTAAAACAATGATTACATATGAAAATATACGTTTTAGAACAAATTTTTAAATACAAAAATTAAAGTTTAAATCATTTCCTTTCCAAAGGTTTTTGTTTCATTGAGATTGGATGATTTTCAGTGGGTGAAATATTCAATACAAGTCGAGTTGTCACAGACAACTCAAGTGACTACTGCAGCGCGCTGAGAAATCTCAAATGAGATGTCTGACAGTTGTAGGACTAACTGTTGATGAAATTATGTCAGAAATTGGTACCAGTATTGGTTGTCTCGCACCATTATCAGGGAACATCTCTAAAACAGGTCAGTTTAGAGATTTGTGGCAGACTTTTGGATAGATTCCGGCAAAGAGAGGATTTTTTAGACGCATCGTCACATTCTAAAATCAAAAATGGGAGTAAGGAGTGCCGGCAGAAGGATGAAGCCTGCCCAGTGAAAGCCAAAACCCATCTCTCAGAAGGAAAAGTTTTTGTGACTTTTTTTTACTACAGAGTAATTTTGTTTATCAATGTACGGTAAAAGCATCAAACTATTGCCAATTGTTAAGAGTCAACTAAAATCGCCTACTGTAACAAAAGAAGAAATATGCCCATGAGAGATTTTATCCTTCTCCATGACAATGGCCTCATACTGCTATTTTGACAAGGGACAAACTAGAGCTAATCAGGGTGGCTAGTGATATGACCTTTTGAAATTCCCTGATATTTCCCTGACCAATCTTAGAAAAAGCACAAACAAAACTATGCTAATTTTGTAAAATTAATCAAATTATATCGGTGAGAAAATCTAATTTTATTGAATTCATTAAATATTTAATTAAACACGGTAATATTATAACAGTTAAATATTTAATACTATCTATATTACTGTACCAGCTACCAGCAGTTGTAAATTACACATTTATGACTATAAATATTAAATTAAACAATGAATTACTCAAATTATATTATAACAAAAGAAATAACTAATTGGTTTTTGTAATCTAACTACCGGTTACAGATTTGCATTAAATATTTAATTAATTGATACAAAGATACCCAAATTCGAAAACATTCAATAATAAAACTAACATTTTAGAAACTGCATGCTAGAGAAAGGTATCAAGGACATAACATAGCAAGTGCATTGGAACAAGTGGCCACAATTACTCCCGTAACTTGCCGATAATTGTTTTTACGTATCAGAATACGCAGTTTTCTTATTGTTTAATTTAGAAGTTCATCTAATCTTTAATGTTTATATTCTCAATTAAAAATTGTATTAATCTATGATTTTAAATAGTTATTTTCGTTAGAAATGTTATTTTTTCCTGATATTTAACCAAAATTCCTTGATTTTTCCAGAAAAGTTAAATTCCCTGACTTTTCGCTGTCGCTAGCCACCCTGGCTAATGCATTGGGAAACCTTCGACCACTCTCACTACAGTCAAGATTTATCCCCCTGTAACTATTTTTTGTTTGGGCCCTTGAAAGAATCACTTGGAGGGGAACGGTTCCAAAACAACGAAGACGTTGAGGATCGTCTGAGCAATTGGTTGAAGACACGCTCTCAAACGTTTCTTGAACAAGTGGTTTTAAACTTCCAAACCGTTGGTAAAAATGTGTAATCACGTAAAATTTCAATGTGATCTTTTAGTTCCAGACAAATTCTAACATTTGATTTTATAAGAGTTACATTATTTCTTTTAAGATATAGAAAGGTAAAATGTATTAAAGTAGTAATACTATATAGGGGAATTAAAAACCCAGATACATAGGCAAAACATACCTTCCAATTTTTGTCTCCCAGTTCTGCTACTAAAGCGTCAGTTATATGTACTGAGATATCAACTTTTGGCATGAGGTCTTGAATATTTATCTGAGGATTGCTACCTCCTATATCATCATCTGCGTCATCTACTTCTACTCTTCCTACTTCTTCTGCGTTCACGCTAGCTTTTGTTTTTTGTTTTCCTCGTGTCGGAGCTGCAGGCGTTTCTCCGGCATGCTATCAGTAAACAGTAAAAATTTAAACCACATTAAAATTAAAATAAATAGTAATGAAATTACCTTCAAAATTGTCTTCAGTCCTGTGACTGAAAAAAGACAATTTTGAAGGTAATTTCATTACAATATATAAACAGTCCAAGGCAAACAAATAGTCTATAAAAAATAAAATAAATAAAGTAATTTTTTAAAAATGCATTAATATTAAGTATAGTCGAGGAAGATGGCTCACCAGTATTTAAAAATAAAATTTGTGTATGGTGCAAAACCTATCTGTAGAAAAATGTGCATTGTGAAGTGACATCAGATGTGGTGTGATGTATAGTCCGATAAAGAAATAAAATGATTGGTCGATTCTTTTCCCACCCCTATAGCCAACATCCACTAAAAACAACCTGTTACCAAGCATTCTGCTCCCAGCCAGGATCACAAGCAGACCATGTATTTACTGTACTAACGTATTAATCATTTCTCTTAAACCTTATTTATTTCAGTTAATGTTTGGGAGTACAAATGCACCTCCAATACATTACAGATACCAAGACCCTCCCTTCGATTTATAAGGCCTAGGATGAACACTAAAGTGACTGCCCTCCACAATAAGACCAATTGGATCGCAGTGGTGGAGAGCGTTTGTAAAGTTCCTTAAAAAAGGTTTGTTTTTTCTTTTTACTGCACAGGATCTTAAAAAGTAAAGTAAGGGAAATATAGGAAAACATGACATACAGACATGATAAAAAAATATTTTTGTTTCTATATATTATTATAAATAATATAATATATAATATATATTCAGGCGCAAACCTGAAAACAAGTAATAGTAAAACCAGTTAATTATTTTTAATTCAGAGATTAATAGGTTTAAATTACCTTTTCAAACTCAGCATTGATCTGCTGTACTAAGGCGGGTTTTTCATTTTCAAAGAAAATAGCCAGTTGAGGGCCCATATACACATACAAGGTGCCCAGAAATGAGATGCCAGCTGTTCTCACAGAAGGATTTGTAGCACCCACGGCTTTCTTAACATTCTCCATTAAAAATTTGGGCTGAACTCTGAAAACATATACAACTAAACTATAAACCAGTGTTTTTTTTTAAAAAAAAGAATGTGCATAAATACATTGATGATGTACAATAATCTCTTCACAAACTAGGTTATTGTAATTCACTATTGAATCAAAAATCCATTTAATTAACTATCCATAAAGTAGGCAAGATTTTGAAGAAGAAAAAATAGTTCTGACAAAACTCAATGTCACTCCAATACCTATATCTACAATTATACGATTTTAGATGCATCCTGCACAGCGCATGCGCTAGGGAACGTGACGCAAGCGAAGAAGCCGACTTGTTTTCCGAGAAAACCGTCTAGTTTCTGAATCGCATGCTGCAAAGGAAGCACATCCACAACTTTGGATATTCTTGCTTTTTACCTTGCTGCTTAGAGTTGTTATAACTACATTTAGTTATTAAATTTGCAGTGATAGCATCAGACTCTTGATTTTATCGAGGATTACAGAAGTTTTAGTGTGCTGTGGGACATAAGTGACAACTCGTATACAAATAAAAACAAACGTAATGGGTGAAAAATACAACATGTCTGTAAAAAGTGTCAAATTGAAAATTAAAAACCTTGAATCATATTTTTACCAACAATAACATCACGATTCATAACTACTTTTACAGTACAAAATATAAATACAATTTTGTCTTTTACAAATCGACTTCACTGTGCTGCGAACACGCATTAACGCGTGGACACTGATGCAGCATGCTTCAACTGCGTGTGTTAAGAAAATAAAATCGAATAAGAAATCGCATAAGTGTAGACATAGCTAATAACATTGAAAAAAAATACTTATTTCTCGCTAGAGATGAGAATTACATTTCGTTAGCAATTTAATCGTTTGTAACCTATTAACACAAGGCAAGAACAGCGTCCAATTTAATAAATTAATTGGTCTTGCATTGTTGCTGTAGATGTTGAACCAATCACTCTGTTGAACACTGTTTTACTGTTACCATTTTTTCAATAGTTTTGTCACTTATACCATTTTATAGGAAATGAAACGGTCTACAAAA
Organism: Philaenus spumarius; assembly: GCA_018207615.1. NCBI lineage: Eukaryota > Metazoa > Arthropoda > Insecta > Hemiptera > Aphrophoridae > Philaenus > Philaenus spumarius. Next base: position 131,513 of record JAGFPH010001127.1, read on the forward strand.
AATGTACGTTAGATACTTTTTATAAAATTTTACTATTTTTGAATCTTTTTCATTTAAAATTACCGTTTTTTTAAAACAGATAATTGGTACAAATTGTTTTTTTTTTCGAACTAGGTCTTTACGTTGTTGAGTAACGAGTGAAAACACCCGAGTTTTCTCCGTGCATTAAAAAATAACCCAGTATGTACATATTAAAAAAATATTTAATTATATTAATTTTATTTAAACACAATAAATCAATGGTTCTAACAAAAAAATATGACCCTATTATACAAACAACATTTGTTTTTTTTGAACACACCAAAGGAATAATCAAAAGCCGTCTGCCCAAACACACTTAATAAATTTAATTTACACATAAATTAATAAATAACGAATAAACAAAGATAAATGAACGGAAATATAAAGAATAATGACAAAACAACAAATAAAACCCAGTTATACATAGCAATCAAAAGTAAACTATATAGACTTAAAGGAGTCAGGCCTACCTCTTTTCAACATAATTATCTATCTTTAACCTACCGTTATCTTAATTCTAACACAGATTAACAGACGATAAAATCAATAACTATAAGCAAAACGCACCGATATGTTAAAAAATATTCAATTTATAACAAACTAATACCGTATTCTATTTCACACAAAAATTGTTTAAAAGAAATAAAAATAGATTATCAACTGCCTCCCATATTTAATTAACTAAAGACATCCCAATTTTTTCCATTTAAACAATTTAACATTTCATTATTCTCTATTTTAAACAGTTTAACATCTTATTAAGTGTGACCACAGTCGGTACTTGGTAAAATTACATAATAAGGTAAAAATAAAACTTAAACAAAATTTCACAAAAACAACATAATTGTTACAGCTGTTTCGCTGTTAAGCATCATCAGACAACTAAAACTTAAATGTACAGTACAAATTAAACAAATATCTATTTTAGTTTTAGTTGTCTGATGATGCTTAACAGTGAAACAGCTGTAACAATTATATTGTTGTTTTCGTGAATGTATTTTATCTTTTATTTTTACCTTAGTTTAACATATCATTATTCTCTATTTTAAACAGTTTAACATCTCATTATTCTCTAACCTATCACATGCGTACCGCTTAGCACGCGTACCACTTTCTGCGTATTTCTACTAATACAGAGCATGAGCCTAAGAAATATTCCACATTTGGCTGTCGCTATTCCGAATATTGATATATTTCATGTAAGACTTAGAAGCGTCTTTAATATTCCTGTTTTTGCACTGTTCAAATGACAGCCGTTTTGGCTATATAAAAAACAAATTTGAAAGCACAGGAGTGTACCGGTTTTGTCATGTAGCGATTGTATGAAAATGTACATAGGGGAAACAGGAAGATCGTTCAGTAAAAGATTTAAGGAAAATATCCCGTCGGCCAAACAAAGCATCGATCCTTACAAAAACTGATTTACTGAGCATATACTCCAGTATAGATGATACCTCAAAATAATACAATCATGTAAAAAAGAAAAATTTATGATCGCGGTGGAACAGTTCAAAATATACCCGAACTACAAAATTGACAGTAACTCATTATTAAACAAGCTAAACTTCGAATCCAACACTTTATACGATGATGTGTTGACACAACAAGGTCCCCTCCCGATGATTAGTCTATATATAGACTGCAGTACCGCACCGGGACATCATGCCATCCAGTCACGAATCATGAGTACAAAAGTTTAATCATACGTGTGTTAATGTTTTGGTTATGTGTAAGTGTTTTAGTAATATGATGAAGGAAAACCTGAAAAAATAACTTGATAATGGCTAAATAGCCGAAACTGCCGTTCTTTGAATAGTGGAAAAATAGGATTATTGAAGACAGGAAGTCTTATATTTAAATATTCTACGTTATCTTTTAGACTGGAACTGCATAAAAAGTATACAAACCTCTTCCTTTTGTGATCCATAATTTAACATCGAACGGTGAAAATTATGCTTGTAAATGGTTTAATGTTATAAAAATAGCGTACTTATAAAATAATGTTTATTGAAACCGATACTCTGATACCCATAGATAGTTAATATTAAAAAATTATTAATCCTGCAAAAATAACAACCAAATCAGTGATATTTTTAAATTAGTGACTAGTAACACAGCTATTTTTTTAAATTAATAATACTGTATAGGCTATATGCCGGTAGTTTTTAAAATTGACAAATTTATATGAACTTTAAAAGTTCTCCAGAATAAGGTATTAGGCTATTCAAGTAAATAGTAAACAAAAATTATTTGTTAGAAATACAGTAAAACCTCTTATATCCGGATCAATGTGGCGCCGGGCGATCCGGATATCAAAAAATCCGGATTTGAGAGAGGTTTTTTTTTTAATATGGTTAAATTGGTTGAAATTAGGAATGGGTCGATTCTCGATACCGATTTTCGATACCACCGATACTTTAGCTTTGGTATCGGTATCGATAGCCGAAACTCGATACCGATTACCGATACCAAGAAATACTCAGTTGTCAGAACTGCCCGTTCTCGTATAGACTCCGTGAATGTAATCTCCGGTATTTGCAATCGCATTCTCTGTAAACTCAATTCAGCATTTAACAATAAATATCAGTAGGGAAAATGTAAAACATTATTAATTTTATGTAAGTAGACATTTTCCCCAGTAAAATGTTTTAGGCAATTGTTTCCTTTCTTAAGTAAACGCTTCTTGTTTTATTTTTATTCATGCGTAGGCTGTTATTTGTACACAAGAAGTCTAGAGTAGGCTCAAGGTCAAACACTTATTGATTCGTTTGTTATCGTGTCTATAGAATTAGGGTGTCTACTGTGAAGAAAAATAACACATTTTATAGATCGGTAACAAAAGTATTTAAACTTTAAAGTAATAATTCTATTTGTTTGAAATCGGGTAAAACTTGTTGGGACTTACGTTACCCGTGATTTATGATTTTTATGGGAGTCCCGACGGAATTCCTTTGTTTTACTTTTTACAGCCCAACTCAAAAACATCATTCGCTACTGCAGTATTTAGTCGAAAATATTCATTTTTGATAGATATATTTTTTATTTTTTACTACGCCGGATATCGGAGGTTTCGGATATGAGAGGTTCGGATTAGAGAGGTTTTACTGTTCTGCAACATTTCTAATACCATCTGCTCACCAACATTTAAAATGATAGACATTTCTTAGTCCCTCCCTTTCAAATAGAAATCCATATTAATATTTTCCCTTGAAATATTCTGCATAAAACTTCTTGTTTCATATTAAAATCTTAAACGATCACTTGCAAACACCATTATTTTCTTCTATAAAATTTTGTTTACAATGTGTAGCCCAAAAGTGTAGATGGTAAAAATGATTTCCTCATTTAAATACTCACACAAATCCAAATTCAACAAGTGCATTAGACAACCAGTTGAGGACTTCAACTTGTACTTTTGGATTCTTCTGCGTAAAAGCATAATCCAGTATCTGCGTAGAGACTGTGTCTAGCTTTGTAGCTTCACTGAGGGCGGTCAAAGCTTCACAAGCAGCTGCACTTGTCTTAGCATCGCTCAACTTCTCGGCAACTTCATTTGCAACGCACAATGCACTTGTACTACGGACAAAAGCAAATTTATTCTATTAACATACATACAATAAGTTTAACTCTTTCCCAAGTTGAATAAAATTAACTAAAATTTAGAGTAAAATTTTTACAATTGAATTGGACATGAAAAGAGTTTGTGGCAAAATTGGTCCCAAGAAATTTCACTGTTGAGCAGAATCACAACAGGGAGGAAGTGTGCCGCGATCTTCTAGGGTGAATTGAACATTATCCTGATTTTCTAAAAAATGTTATTACTGGCAATGAATCTTGGATATTTAAGTACGACCCAGAAATAAAACGCCAGATCAAGGACTGATACATGTAACGTTAGGCGTTACAAGAAAAAATACAATGTAAAAAAAACGTGTTAACATGATTTTGTACTAGTTCAAATAAAAAATTGCTCAAATATTTAATAAAAACTATGAAGTGTAAGTATATTGCTTAACCCTATAAATGCCAGACTGCAGTATTTGATCATCTCTCGAGCGCAGAACGCAACCATTTCGAACAATAGTGAGAATTTGCATATTCGATTATTTAACATATTTAAAATCATCCAATCGTAATAAAACCGGAACGAAAGGAAGTAAATTAAACTAATTTTTGTATTTAAAACTTTTTTGTAAAACGTATATTTACACACATAATCATCGTTTTAAAATTGTACCTTGGTTTAAACCTGTTTCCGCGTGCACAATACAATATAATTATACTCTTATTTCCCACTTCTTTAACCTCCAAGACCATATACAGAAATATTTTGATCAATATTATAAAGCTATCATAGGATTCGTCAAGATTTGAAGTTTTGAAACTACCTTCCAATCAGATGTCACTATTTTACACGATTTATGATAAAGATTTCTGTAAACCCTTACAATTGGACAGTTTTCAACCAATGAAACAGCACATTTGTCAACTGAGATTAGGAAGACTATCCCATATTTTTTCACAGATTTTTTTTACAGTCCTGTAGAGAAAAATTCGATCTTTCTAACAGTGTGAAGTAAACTGGATATAACCGGTTATATGTTATTCAAACAGCAGTGGAAAGTACATAATTAGAGTGGTCTAGCCCATTTCATTCCCACAGTGCCCAACGGACATTTCTTGTATGTAACTTACCACCGCGAAGTTTCATTAGATTGGTGTCATTTTGTTATTTAAATAAACAAACACTTTTGTGAACTAAGAAAAGACAAGTATACAGTTCTTTTCTTCGATTTATTCTCTACACTTTGTTATAATAATATTTCATTTTTGGGCAAAGCATATATTAGTAAATTACGTTTCAAACTAGGCTAGTTTTGTTAGCAGTCTTGTAGTTGGACCATAAAAACTGGTGTTTTCAAAATAAGACATTTGAAAATGATAAATGTTTTTATACAGTTCTTTTTAGAACTAAATCACAAAACTTTTTTACGCTTATGGAAAAAATAACAAAAAATGTTTACTACTTGTATGTAGGCCTAAAGTTGAACTTTTACCTTTCGTAACTGAACATTTTTTGTTTTTTGAGCTAAAAACTTTTTTTACAATTTTACTTCAATAAATTTTTTAATTGCATATATGAATCCGTTGAAAGTGAGTAACATAGTAGGCCTAAATATAAACAAACTATATTTTGAGGTTAGATTTTTGATATTGTTTATTTTTGGTGAATTGAGTATTGTGATTGATAACAACAATATAAATTAGTAAAGTAAATAATTCTTTAAGCAATATACTTACATTTCATTGTTTTATTAAATATTTGAGCATTTTTTTATTTGAACTAGTACAATTATAATAAGGGCAAAATCGAAAAACAAGATTTTGTTGTTTTTTGGCTGCCATTTTTAATTGGATAAAGATATGGATGTGAAAATTTCACCATTGGTTTTTTCTTGAAATTCTACATCGAAATGATATATCACATGATCACCTTTCCATTTATCTTAATAAAATCTTAATCAAAATACTTAGTGAAATCTTAATAAAATAGTATTTTTACATTCACTTTTGAAAAGTACTGAAAACAGCTCAGTTGAAAACATTACATCAAATGAAGAACTTCTTCTAACTTTGCTATAATAAAAGAGAAAAGACAAAGGATTAGGAAAATGTGTAAACATTCAATGTTAGTCTTTAGGGTGACTACAGGCTTATATTACACATTATTTGACAACCTATAGGCAGTCGACAGTAAATGTTTCAATTACTTTCGTACGTCTAAATCATTTTTTATGAGGTTTTGATGAATTATAAAAAAGACTAGGTAAAACAAGCCTCCCGAAGTCGGGTGAAAAAGTCATACGATGAAATGAATCTTCAGAAATAGGTATCAAATAAGGTTGTAACCTAAAACCAAAATACCGCAAAAAGTGCCCTCTCTTACATAAAAAGATTAAATATTACATTATATTATTTTATTACATTAAGGAAATAAATCCTAAACAATGATTTAAATAAATATTTTATGAATTTTGTATGTATGTATTAAACGTCATATACTTGATACCTAGTTGCGTCACCAGTGGCTTCATACTCTACAATTCCCCAACACGCTGTTGGACAAAAAAAAGTTATCCCTTCAGTTACCGAGCTGAGCAACTGTCCATCACCAATTACTTGGTTGAATCACTAATTACCCTCGGCTAATACGTTTCAATTGAAGCAATGCCTTACAACCTAATCGGATACTGGTGGCATCACTGGTTGGGTAACTTTTTTCCCTCGTCTAATAGAGGCCTTACTGTTTACTAAAACCTACCTCGAGACGGGAAAGTTCTCAGCAATTGTTTTTACTGCTTCCAGACGGAGTTTCGCAACTTGAAAGTTGGTATCCTTAAGTCCAGGTTTCTTGTTTAATGTTCGTAGCAAAACTTGACTTTGTACTTCGGCAGCGTCCAGGGTTCCAAGCATCTGAAATATCACCAATTTTGTTATTTGGGAAAAGACAAAATACAAAAGATATAACAAACTCCAGTTTTATAACAAATGACAATTAGGTAGACTTTTAAAAAACAAATGAAAAATAGTAGACTTTAAAAAAAGCTTATTATTTGTAAACAATATTGTATGTCTAAAGACTGAATATTAAAATTTGTTATTGTTACGACATATTAAACCAAGAAAAGAATCTTTTCTTGATGAAGTCACAACAATATTGAGCTTTTTCTCGTTATAATTTGAGATTCTGAAACCTTACCTGAGCAAATTGTTCAACAGCAGTCAACCTAGATTTCCAGTTGGCATCTGAAAGGCCAGACAGCATTTCCGCAGGGAAAATACCCTCTGCCTTCTCATCGACTTCCTCTTGACTCATTTCTCTTTCTACAGGAACTGTAGCGGCTGTTTTTGTTTTAGTACCTAAAATTAAAATTGTATAAGTAATGAGAAATATTTGCAATAACTTAATTTATATGAATAACTTGACTAATATATAATATGATAACTCCATAAAAAAATAGTTTTAAAACTACAGATTCTTTTTGGTTACAAGGTGTGGTTTAATTTCACCAAATGTAAGAAACAATTATATACGTTACTAGCTGCACTCGCGTCATTGTCCACGTGCAATAATGGCTGAAAATACCTTAAAGTAAGACAATCAATATAACCTATCAAAATGTTTTTGAATTTTCGACCTCTTAGATGACGTTAGAGAAAAAAAAAGTCAATATAAAAATGTAGAGAATTAAATTTTACCTATATGGTCTCAGATTTTTCCAAAAACCTACCATTGAAAAGCTGCAGCTGTTTAAAAAGTCGGTAAACTAGAAGTTTAAGAAAAACTCACAATTTTTGTGTTATAACTCCTAAACTACCCGACCTACAGAACCAGCTCCATGACCATTTGAAAGAACTCGGCGAGCTGAATATCAAACTGAATATAAGTACTACAGTCTTAACCCTTTCCACTTGAATTACTGGGGACCTAGTGTTGCTATCAGGTCAGATTAATTTTGAGCGAATATTGCACTGTAACATGTTTACTCAAAAAAAAAGTATTTCTGTCAGTTCTAAAAGGCTGATTTTTTTTAATTTCTTCTATGACTAAAGTATAGATTGGCTTGAAAAAAAACATATTTTTATTTTCAAGTATATTTTTTTAATTTTTATTTATTGAAAAAAATATAAATTTGTAACAAAAAACCGGAATAAACAAGAAATTTGGAAAAATTTTCAATGGGAAGACCTATATTTGTTGCTTGTTTTTTGTTGTCTATATCATTATAAACAAAATTAAGTGGTTTACACATGTTTTAGACACAATAATAAATTATAAAAAAATTATAATTGAAAAACAAGTTTTGTGTAAAAAATGAGTTTTTATGAAAACAATTAGTTTTGACACCAACTTCTACAAAATTGCCTCAACTATTTATTATATTGCTTAAAAACAGTATTATGTAGACCAAAACTAGTAAGAAAAGCTTTTTTCAAAACTGATTGGTAAAATTTTAATCACTCAGGTTCGAAACAAAAGTTCCGTCGCCACTAACGTCATTTTGTAACAAACTGCCGTCGTCTTCGTTCATTTTATTTCTCAACAATCATTATTATTATAAAAAGAACAATATTAAATAATAAACTGTGAAATTACACACGATAACCTAGTACAACAAAACTAAACAACGCGTAAGCTCTCTAAAACGCTGCGTAGTAAGTAGGAACCAAACAACGGCAAGAGCAGACAGCTGTTTACAGACCGGCCAAAGACGGCAAACATTACATTTTCTAAGATTTATTTATCACAGAACTGAACTCAAATGGTCCTAAAAAAATTCCAAAGGTAGCAGCACATCTCAAACTTCAACAATAGCGGTCATCAAAGTAACTACGTCTGTTCAAATGCAATCAAAGAACGTGATCATAGCGAGTTCGGGGCTCGCCCGACATAGGAGATCGTGCGGATTAGTAGGTACGAGGCTGCCCCGACACTCGAGTGGAAAGGGTTAAGTTATAAGCAGAAACGTGCCCAAAAGAGGGTGAAATAGTTTTCTTTGGTCTTCCCGAAGAAATGCTGCGTCTAATTGCTGAAACCCCAGCTTCATACATTCAGCCGTTCTCAGTTGATGCAGTCACAAACAGGCAGACAGATACGATTGTGTAACCGCATAGTGTATAGATGAGTTTGTGTAACCGCAAACAAGTTGAAATAACTTGTAGAATCCTATTACTTTAAATGAGCAATTCTTGTATCTATCTTTGTCGCAGATCTCAAAAACGGCTCTAACGAATTCAAAGAAATATTGTATTTAGATGTAGTTATGATTTTTAAGTACACCCATATAGTTGTATTTCGTGTAAAAACGCAATTTTTTCAGAAAATCTAATTTAAAAGTTGAAAAACTTTAACATAGGGTCTTATGGGTTGCCATTTTGGTTATAAAATAACAACGAAATAATAAATAAAGCAATCAAAACAGCTGTTTATAAAAAAGCCAATTTATACTGTTTTAGCACGTTGAAAATAGAGTGGAATAATAGAACTGAGATACAAAATCAGCTGTTCATTGGATACTTTTTAATTACTGTTAAAAAACAAGTTAATTTATACTATTTTAGCACTTGGAATTAGAATAAATTGGGCCTGATTTAACAATTTATTTTGTCAAAAAAAAAAAAGGTAAACTTGGCAAAGATGGATAAATTCTAATAGTCAATTTTGTAATATAGGCCTGGCTCATTTCTGAAACATAGTACTGAGGTTATGTTAATCCTGCAATAATTTTTACTATATTTAGGCCTGGTTTCAAAACTTTAGTTGACAGAAGATAGTACAACTAGGACTAAAATCGTAATGAAAGCCTCTCACGTTTCTAAAGCATGTATTTGAGGTTATAAGTAATCTTGTAATTACTGTTAATATATTTAAACCTGGTTTCATAATTTTACAAACCTATGTACAAACGAGCCAAAGATTAACGAGATTCTTTAGCGAATTTTCCAACTGCGAGTGAAGCGAAGCAGCCATCTGAGGCCGAAGACCGAGGCGGGGTTGGGACGCGAAGCCAATATCAAAAATTAAGAATAGGATCAGTTTATGGGGAACCAACACTTCCCCAATCAAGCTATCTTGGTCTGTTATCAGATTTTCTATTATAGCTTCTTAACTTTGTAACCCCGAAGAAGACAAACAAAAAACTTTAAAAATAACTAATTGTATCATTGGATTTTTCAATTTGTTCTGCAGTTAGCCACATAATTAATTTGATCTACTATTACCACAACCTACATTTTAAAAGGTTCTTCACTGATTAAAATAATGCGTTTGGTTAAAACAAAAAATAAACGGTACTAGGAACTGCCACATACTTTCTCACAAACATATTTAAATTATTAAACAGATTCACTGTAACTTCATAATTGTATTAAAGTAGGAAAGGGGATACATTAAAGTAGGAGAGTAACTAGTAAATATTATTATTATTATTAGCTAGAGAGAAAACTATTCGATCGATGTCGAACAAATTTGCACCAAACATGTCAAGTAGGCCTGTATAGATGCATGAAAAAAGGTTTTGAAAAACAACCCCCTTTTTGACCAAAAAAACTCTGAAAATCTGTTATTATTATTATTAGCTAAACGAGAATTTTTAAAAAGATGCGGTTTTTTGCATATGGTAGTGCAAATAAACCAAATTTTTATCAAAATCGTTAGAGCGGTTTTTTTTTTATAAAGAAATAATAACTGACTTTTTGGGGTTTTTTGGCCAAAAAGGAGGTTGTTTTTTCAAAACCTTTTTTGTGCATCTATACAGGCCTAATTGGCATGTTTGGTGCAAATTTGTTAGAAATCGATTGAATAGTTTTCTCTCTAGCTTTGTTTACATACAGACAGTCATTTTGTAAAAACCTATTTTTTGGACTCAGGGGGTCAAAAAACGGATATTTCAACAAAAATCTCAACACCAATTTTTTTTGCCATCATTATACTTTCTCTATACTATAGTCTAGTGAGAAAGTAAATCAATGTCATCTCAGCAAAGTCTAAGATGACTTTTTTTAACAGGGTATTTCAAAAATGTGGACTAATAATTCAACTAAGTTTATTGCATCATTTATAGGAAAAAAAGTCCCTATAATTTAAACATACGTCCTCAAATGCTGTTTTCTGTCTAGCTGCCATTTTCTTTTTTAAATAATTTTTAACTCTACACCAGTTTAACCAATTGATTTCAAACTTTTGTTTAGATGGATAAGTACAAACAAAAATTACCTGCACTTGAAGCAACAGAAGATGGTTTTTTTCTGACGTCTGAACTAGAAGGTGTCTTCTTCGGACCTGCATTCGGAGGTCTTTTAACAGGCTTTGGTGCTGATGATCCAGCTGCCACTTTCGCTGGCGCAGTAGAAGGACGATCTGATTTCGCAGCACCCACTTTTGGTTGTTTCACAACAAGCTCTGCCTTGTCACACGCTTCTTTAATCTAAAAATTTACAACAAATGTTAAAAAATTTGATTAAGCTTTTGGAAATGAAACTAAGTAAAATAGAAAAGCAAAATTTGTTT
>JAGFPH010001127.1:142704-158316 GCA_018207615.1 Philaenus spumarius
CAAATTAATTAACTTAACAATAACAGTGTTGTAAATAACTTATTTAAACCATGGTCCACCGTGTGAAAGTTTAAGTGAAATAAATATTAGAAACGTAACAAAAGGAACAAAGATTTCAGACATTTCTTTTAAAACCACGACCGATAATGGATCTCCACGACATCTAACGGTAACAATTCGAAATACGTACAAAAACATCAAAACTAGTAAATCAATCGACGTCCGTCATTACAAGATTAGATTAAAACTATTTCCCGATCTTTTCAACATATTTTTTCCATATCAAAATTAAGTGAAAATAATACATCTATCTGATGAAATTATAATATAAACATAAATCGAAGGCTAAAGACAAATATTACTTAAAAAATATAAACCATTTATTGGACGTACAGTTTTAAAAAAAAAACCAACAACGACCGAATAAATTCGAAAAAAACTAGAGAAATAAAATTCAAATAGAAAAATCAATATGGCCTATATAAAGAATGGACTTTCTTACATATAAAAAGTCCTTGGTTATAAAATATAAAAGAGAGTGATAATTGAGGGAAAATACAAAACCCTAATGTAAACAAGTCAAATTGACAAAAACATTTGCCATCCCATTTCGATATGGACCCACCTACAGCTATGAACTTGTCTGCTATTGGTCTATATAATCAACTCCATTTTATGAACTATAAACGATCAATTTTTGTAAAAACAACGAGTATAAAATTGATTTGTATAACGTTAATTCTAATAAGGAGTTATTCGAGCATTTAATTTAATTTATTCAATTAACTGTATTTGATAATATTAATAATCATATTTTAATCAAAAATTTAAATAGACATATCAAAATTATAAGCACATCACACTACATTTCATTTTAACACACATACACACTCACAATCATCTGGAAAATGAAAAGAAGAAAAGATAGAAGTTAACCCTTTCCGTAGTGATTTATTTTTTCACTCCCCGACTTTCCGTACTAATCCGTAGTAGAACTTTAAATGCGTATAGTTTTGCCATCTGATGGAATACAGAGAACATTTTACAGTAAAGTTGTATATCATTTATTATTTCTTGCAGCTGTTTAGGGTTTTAGATCTGTGTTTATAATCATATGTAGCACAACTTTTGTAAACCAAGAGTCACGTAAAACATGGCTAGACTGAATTTAAAATACATGGTTAATTTTTTGATTTATTAAATGTAGTTTTGTAGTAATTGAACACAAATAAAACAGACAGTTTACGGTCTAACAAATATAAAGTGTCTCCTAACATTTTTGTAAAAGTTATAACTGTGAGTGAACTTATTTTTCAATTTGTTTTTTATTTGGACTTAAAAAAAATTTCAGTGCTGCATTAGGTAAGTAAATATACAAATTTTGTATATACCAAGATAATAATTAAGATTAAAAATTTCATGTATATTGAATAAGTAGTTAATTAGTTTCGTAGTTTGAATATAAGTGACAAATTTGGCCATTTAAGAGGTCTGGTATGAGGCACTTGGTGTCAATTATGAATACCAGGGAAAGGGTTAAAGGGTTAAAGGGTTAATTGGAGAGACTCTTATATTCTTTTCTAACCTCATTTATAGTAATTTCTTTTTTGAGTTTGAACTCTCAGTATTTAAAACATTGAACTTAATAAGAACTAGTTTGATATTATAGACAATTTTACGTGTTTAATTACATTTGTGTGTGAGAACTACTGATTTTTGTGTTACATTATAAACTTGTGTTCACTTGTTCATATTTTTGTTATTTATCACACCAACATCCATCATACCATAAATTAACTAACACTTTAGGAAAAGACGGCACCAACCTTTCCCGAGATTAAGTTTCCTTTGTTGCTCTATCAACGTTTAATGACCAAAAGACATTCGAATTCATTATACTAGTTGAATATTAGTAAAGTTTTGATAAATAAAATAATTCTGAATTGAGGTTTACAATATTCTATTATAATTTTTTTAGTAGAACATTCCACCTAAAATAAGTAGAGAGATAGTAATTTGGCTTCCAAACTTAAGGCTGTCACGAAATAATAAACGGAGAAAAATATTTAAATAAAGTGAGTTACAGCATTCTTTAACCCTCCAAGTGCTGACTATATTGCTCTTTAGTGCTAAGGGTTTTTTGGTTCCGTGCATGCTTATTAACTAAAATCATTATAAAATACTCACTAACAGTAAAGTAAGACTTATTATACATATTTTTAATCACAATTACATGCTCTTTGCAGTAAATAGCTTTAACAGGCTTACCTTATAGTTTTTATACTTTTTTTGTTGACCAAAGTAGAAATAAAAAAAAACAAATTTTTTTGTGTTCTAAAACCTCTCACTCAAAATATGTAAAAAAAAGTAATGTAGAAAATTCAATATAGCCAAAAGTTACACAATTTTATGGTGAATAAAAATATACATAACACTACTAATTTGCTGTAAAAAACAAACTTTTTGTTTATAAAAAAACTCCGTTTTTTATAAAAAAATGGTTTTCTGCACAAAGAAGAAAAACTTGCCTCTAAAGATATAAAAGTACTGTCTAGGCCCAATATTTATGGTTTTAATTTGTTATAAAGGAATAACATACACATTGTATAAAAAAAAAATAAGAAAAAATATTTACAGTTCAAAGTCTCTAAAAATCACTATTTTCAAATGCACCTCTAATAGCACTTAAATTGCTAAGTTCACTCATAATTACTTCAAAAATAAATAAACATTTACAAAAACAAATAAAAATAAACTGATCTAAACTAAAACTAAAAATGAATAACAACTAATGGTTAAACAAACAAAATCCGAGTTCGGGGCATCTATCTACGCGTACTACACGACTAGATAGTTGATTTGACAATTCTGCCGAAGGTTTGTTTGAGTCGATATCGCTATGAAACTCTGAATTATAATAAAGTGACTCTTTCCACAACACAAACATACAACGAAGTATCCGATTATATTAAAAATAGCGGCGTTGTACACATTTACAAAATGTGTTGCGCAAACGTTGCATATGCGATGTTAGCACCGTAACACGACTTTTATACATCGCATATGCGATGTTAGCATTTGGAGGGTTAAGTAACACATAAATTACAATTAATTGTACAAAAAAACTGTTGAACATAAACTGCCCACGTGGGTCCAAGTCTGAGAGTAAGTATGAGTTGCTCGACATGCACACGATGAGGAAAAATTAAAACAGAACAATTAAACTGATTGCATTACACATTATTATTTTAGAGAGCCAATCTACAATCAAAACAAAGACAATAAAACACCTAAGTTTTCTACATACTTTAAACTAATTATCTTTTATATTGGAACTAAAAATGAACCCATGTGAATTTACAAGTTAACTCCAGAATATTTCTAGGTCTCATCAAAATACAAAAAATATTTATTTATAAAAAATAAAAAAACTGATGTATGTGAATTTATTTATTAATTATTATTTATTCATCATTATTTACTACTCAACTTTTATTTAAAATCATTTACCTATTAAATTTCAAGAAAAACGTTTCATAACCTAGAATTGAATAAAACACTTGTTTACAAACAAACCCGTGATCCACTGATGTTGTATGTTCCTCTTACTACACAGATAGTATCTATGATCCTTCATGGCGTCAGGATTATAGAGAAATCCAACAAAGCTCCCAGACTACCATTCCTTATCCCACAGATTATGTTGCACAATCCATGTTCCAAGGTTTGGCGCCTAAATCTAACTCGTGGTAAATTTCACTATAACCTGAGCCATTTTTTTGCAAATTTGCATATTTAATTTTTATAAATTTTGTATGGGTTCGATAACTGTATTAGTACTCACTGCATGAAGCTGTGGTTGAAAATGAAACTAGACAAACATGATGGTCAATTTAGTTATTTAATGACTTCCATATTGCAAGTAAATTTCACTGAGTTCAAACAAGTTAAAGTCAAAAAGTACTTGTAACTATTTTAAAGTAAAATAAACGGTACCAGAAACCGGCACATACTTTATCACAAACATATTTAAATTACTAAACAGATTCACTGTGACTTCATAATTGTATTAAAGTAAGAGAGGGGCTACATTAAAGTAGGAGAATAACTAATAAATATTATTATTATAACCTACAGAAAAAACTATTCGATCGATTTCGAACAAATTTGAACCAAACATGTCAATTAGGCCTGTATAGATGCCCGACTTTTTTTTTTTAAAGCAACCTTCTTTTTGGCCAAAAAACCCCACAAATCAGTTATTATTATTATTAGCTAAACGAGAATTTTTAGAAAGATGTGGGTTTTTCATATGGTACGGTACATTAAAGGATAAGCCAATTTTTATCAAAATTGTTAGAGCCGTATTTTATAAAAAACTAATAACTGATTTTTTTAGGGTTTTTTGGCCAAAAAAGGGGTTGTTTTTCAAAACCTTTTTTCATGCATCTATACAAGCCTAATTGACATGTTTGTTGATTTGTTCGAAATAAATTAAATAGTTTTCTCTCTAGCTTTGTGTACAGGCATACATTTTGTAAAAATCATTTTTTTTGGACTAAGGGTTCCCAGAACGGATATTTCCACCAAAATCTCAACATCGATTATTTTTGCGATCACTATACTTTCTCTATACTATAGTATAGTGAAAAAGTAAAAGAAGAAATATGGGGGGCTTTATTCTTATTCCAGCCAGCAATGCAAGAGGAAGCCTGCACAACTTGCTCCTAACTGTAAGAAATGAAAGCTTCACCAACATCTAGTAGTTTATATTTTTACTTTCTCACTATATAGTATAGAGAAAGTATAGTGATCGCAAAAAAAAACGATGTTGAGATTTTTGTGGAAATATCCGTTTTGAGACTCCCTGAGTCCAAAAAAGTGGTTTTTACAAAATGTATGTCTGTATGTATGTATGTCTGTATGTATACAAAGCTAGAGCGAAAACTATTCGATCAATTTCAAACAAATTTGCACCAGACATGTCAAGTAGGCCTGTATAGATGCACGAAAAACGGGTTTGAAATTTTTTGAAAAATCCCCAAAAAATCAATTATTTTTTTATAAAAAAAACGGCTCTAACGATTTTGATAAAATTTGGCTTATTTTTAGCCTTTAATGTACCCTACCATATGCAAAAAACAGCATCTTTCTAAAAATTCTCGTTTAGCTAATAATAATAACTGATTTTTGGGAGTTTTTTTGCCATAAAGGGGGTAGTTTTTCAAAACATTTTTTCGTGCATCTGTACAGGCCTAATTGACGTGTTTGGTGCAAATTTGTTCAAAATCGATCAAATAGTTTTATCTCTAGTTAATAATAATAATATTTATTAGTTAATCTCCTAGTTTAAAATCACCTCTCCTACAATAATGAAGTCACTGTGAATCTGTTTAATAATTTAAATATGTTTTTGAGAAAGTATGTGCCAGTTTCTGGTACCGTTTATTATATATCAAACTCCAAATAAGTGGCTAATCTTCAGAACTGTTAATCCAATATCACGAAACATCAAATTCTTAGAACATTAAATTGATCACTAAATGCAAATATATACCTACAAACTTAGCTAAAAGTTTCTCCGCAGTAATACCCAGTTTATATAAGTCGTACTTTAAACACCTCTTATAACAATTTAGGAACACAACGAACAATTTAATCGTATTTTCTTTGCAGCCAATCACTGATTATCATCAATTGCAAATCAGTTGTAAACTCTTTGCACTCGGATGGGTAGTACTGCTGACCATACGCTATTCTCAGTCAGCTCTGAATATTTACCGAATCAGACATCCTCACAGCTCGGATGGCCAGCCTGGCTGACCGCTTACGTTACCGTTGTCAGCTCTGCCGCAATCTTGACCGTGCGGAGTCAACAGCTCTGAATTATTTTTCACAACAATCTGATATGTTGTTGTGGGTACTTATTTTTTGTTTAACAAAATCATGGGCTTTTAGTAACTCTTTTATTTTGCCATTTAAAAAAGTAGATTTATTATATTGTTATTGGTGAGTTTTTGGTTTAGCTGTAAATATATACAGTAAAACCTCGTTAATCCGGACTAATTGGGGCTCTAAGTCGTTCGGATGATTGAAAGTTCGGATTAAATGGAATAACCTTAATATGAACAAAGGTACGTTGTATGTGAATATGTACACTGTGAATATGAAAGGTCCATTCTGTGGACTACTAGTTTAGAATGGCTTATTCCAAATTTAGCTGAATGTAATCTTTATAACCTGCAGTCAACTGGCTGTCCGGATTAAGCGAAGTCCGTCATAATGGGCAGAGTTGGGAAAGTTAGTCTAATAAAGTAACTGATAGAAGTTAGAGTTAGTCGATCAAAAAAATTACTGAGTAGAGTTATAAGTTAGCCAGGAAAAATCCTAACTGAATAAAGTTAGAAGTTAGTCAGCAAAAAAGTAACTGATTAAAGTTAGAAGTTAGTCTCCAAAAAAGTAACTAAATAAAGTTATAAGTTAGTCGGTTTTTTATTTACTTCAACTAGAAAAAGTAAACAAAATTACGTATTGTTATGTTATTTTAAATATTTCCCAGGTATTGTTTAGAATGTTTGTGTCAGGTAAAACATTTGTTTTTATTTAAAAGAAAACGAAAAATCTACAAAATGTGCAAAGTACAGTAACATATAAATTATTTTTTTGACCAAACAATGGTAACTAGAAATTGCAAAACATTAATTTATATAGGCTAGTAGTAAATAACATGTAGACTACTATAAGAAAATAATAACTTATTTACTCCCAAACAAACACTTATATTTTATAAAAGATATAATATTTTTAATTTATATAAATTTAAAAGGGCCTAGATACAATTTTAAACTAAGAAAATATAATAGGTAGGCCTTTATGTAGATTTTTATAATTTATTTCTACTCATATCCCATTAATATATATATTAGAAATATATAATAATAAATATATAAGAAGCCATGACTTTAAAAAATATTTTGTAAGATCATAGATCTCTATAA
Source organism: Philaenus spumarius (assembly GCA_018207615.1). Classification (NCBI taxonomy): domain Eukaryota; kingdom Metazoa; phylum Arthropoda; class Insecta; order Hemiptera; family Aphrophoridae; genus Philaenus; species Philaenus spumarius. Next base: position 149,703 of record JAGFPH010001127.1, read on the forward strand.
ATTGGTTTGACAAAGTCGACAACCCCGCCCCCTCCCCCCAACATTCTATTCTAGTCCCTTGTTCTTTCTTTTCCAGCCCCTCACACAACCTTGAGTTGAGCTTGAGCGCACTTTCCTTATCGCTATTCCGAGAAATCATAACGGGCCAACTCCGACTAAACAAACCCATTGTTCGAGTTTCTGCTTGTTTGTTGACCGAAATGGTCCTTTTCAAAATATTCCTTTGCTTATAAATCTAACTCGTTAGAATTTCTATTCGTTACTCATTTTTCTAACTAGTTACAGAGAAGTTAATGCTAAAAAAAACTAACGCGTAGAGTTATAAGTTAGTCAAAAAACTAACTAGTTACTCTATTCGTTAGTTTTTCTATTCGTTAGTCCCAGCTCTGATAATGGGGTCCGGGTTAATGAGGTTTTACTGTAGTTATAATATATTTCAATGAATAAAATAAACCATTGTATACAACTTATCTAAATTTTTTTTGGTAATTTCAAATTAAACAAAATCAAGTACTTTTTAACAAAAAACACTTAAAAGCAATAATAAACTAACTAACTTTAGTTCTATTAAATTACTTCAAACTTTAAAAACACTTTAAACTAAAACTAAACTGCTGGTAAGGTTGTAGTAATGTAACGAATATTGCTATCTTTTGATACAACGCAGACCAGAGAAAAAGCGGGAATTAATTAGTTTAAAATTTGAACACTAGGTTTCAGCACAATCCAGACAAAATAAAACTACTAAAAATAAATGAATGTGTAGATAATTTGTTTGTCCTCTCCTACTGGCCATCCGGACGTTCGAGGGATTTTAACTTGTCATCACCGCTGGTCATCCGATGTGAGAGGAACGTAACTTGCACCAACTGTTCATACTTGACAAAGAAATGGCTATGGCACTACTCTCCATCCGGGCCCAGAGGACTTATATTTAAAATATTACTAGAGTGCAAAGGGTTAAGGAATACTTTGTATGCTTTCTATATCCTATATATTGTTTCTAGTCTAAATTCAGAAAAATTCAATTTTAATTACAGACTTGTTAATGTTTTGTGAATTTAAGTTTTTTTATTGTAATAAATTATTATTATTTTGTATTTAGTTGCCATTTCAGCCTGAAAAAGATGAACATTGCAACTAATTTTAGACAAGCAAAAGAACATAAAAAAATATATTTCCGTATCTCTATTTTAGATTTATTTATGTAATAAATATTTTCTTTTCTTCTGATAATTTGACCATACTTCCCATCCCACGGCTGACAAAATAACGAGGTTCTACTCTAACAGTACATGCACTATTTACCTTTGCCATTTTTAAAGCATCAACTTCTGTCAAGTACGGTGAAATTCCCTTTTCGCCAACCACTTTCATGGCCGTTCCCAAAGCCTCGGCAGATGCATCTCGCACCGAAGGATCTATAACAATAGTAAAGCATTGATAGATCAAACTATAAGATGATTTCTAACATTGATAATTTATTTTAATGTATTTGTGCCTCTACTAATTAATTTTGAAATTACCTTACTTTATTCCAATTACTCAAATGATAGCGGGGAAACAACGTATAACACAAGTAAACCAACTGTCAATAACTAGATTTGATGCTGACAACTGCAGCAGACTAGAAGATTGGGCTCACGTTCCTGGGTGAGCCCGGGACTTATTGCCGAGTTGTGTGCTGGCTACGTGTACTGCGTTTGACTTTGCTGGCTACGTGTACTGCGTTTGACTTTGTACTGTTCACTTGGACGAAATTCAGCTAGGTACCGTTTGCTTGACTTATTTTATCTTTGGTTGAAACAAACAACTAACGAGGTGTGTTAAAAAAATACGGTGAATGAATTTTTATAGCAGCAACTGCTGACGCTAAATCCATTTGATCTAAAATGTCCGATAGCCTGATCTGTTGAAACAGACAGTGTCAAGTTGGAACACGTTCTGGCTTTTTAGTCAGCTTCGAGAGCCTCAGGTTGTGTTTACCGTGTCTGTCGTGCATCATGGATTTAGAATAAAGCTTGAACATTAAGTTTTCTTTCAAGTTACAAAAAATTGCCAAAGAGGCTCATGAAATGTTAAAATCAATGTTTGGCGATAATTTGACAACTCTGAAGCATATTTACAAGTGGTATGAGCGATTTAAAAGCGGAAATGAGTCGGTTGAAGACCTTTATTTCATAAACATTTTTATGTATTCACTCGATAACAAAATTATAATTACAAAATACCATTACCTACAGAAGCAAAATTGAATTGGCAAGGGTGCTTCTCTCATCAGTAAAAATAGTGATGCCGCCACTTCTTACAAAATGAGTAAATTGATACACAATTATTAATTTATACATGTTGAATAATTAAATTATTATAGGCTAATAATATTTTCATTGTTTTTGATAGTAAAAACTAAAATATTATTTAATGTGAATATTTAATAAAATAGTCAAACTTGGATAGTTCGAAGTTGAAGGGACCAGGGAAGATATTCGAATCATCCAAAAATTTGAATTATATATGTTCACTCAAAAAGAAGAGGTAAATACATGTACAGTACTGGACTGTACTGTAAAAAAATTAACACCACAATCAAAGATTTAACACACAAATTTTATTTTACAATATACAGTACAGTAGAGTCCCGATATTCCGAACCCCGCTATTCCAAAAATTCGCCTATTCCGAACAGAGTTCAGAAAAAATACGGGTTTTTTCACATAAAAACAGGAGAAATCAAAAAGACGTCCGTGAAAAAAGTACATTTATTGTAATACAAACAAGTTATATAGAGACATACATAGAACCTAAGCTTGATGAAAACGCCTGAAACCAAATTGGAATGAAAGCTGGTTTTGTTTCCTTCACGTTTTTCATCCGTTTTGCAGGAAGGAAGTTACCACAACAAGCATATCGTGAAAAGGATACCGGGTCCGTCAGAAAGCAGGAAGGGTTAGATACAACAGCTAGACACTAATAGTGTTGTTGCCACCTGCCAGTTGCATCCATCTGGTTTTCTCCTCCGTTTTCGCTATCTCAAACGAATTTTATTTTTTCTCGATCTTTTTTCAAGACGATGCGGTACTAACAGACTGCGGGATGACAAAACGGACAGTTTGAACAACCGATACCTTTCCTTCAGTTTTTAGAAGAAAACAGAATCAGAAACACAACGGAAGGAAAAACGGATGATTTAAACCTACACTAAGGTGAGGCCAAGAGCATTTGCAGCGTCTACGTGTGATATGAGTTCAGTTTGAGCGTTCATCTCCTCCTCGCTTTCCTTCGAGCCGATAGAACTGACACTAGCAGATTTCCCTGCACTTAATTTACGCCTCAACAAGTCATTAGCTTATTGTTATGTAAGGACAATCGTACCAAAAATTTGAATTATCCAAAATAAAATTTGAATTAAACACGATTTTTTACCATTGTTTTAATGAAGAATTCTAGGTACCGGACAAAAAATTCTTACTATCCAAAATTTCGAATTATAGAAGTTTGTATTATCCAGGTTTGACTGTTAGTTTTAAAGGATAAACTCTTTTGTTTAATTTCCATGTTTTTAGGGATTAAATCATGTTTCTATAAGCAAAAAATGTTCTTTTTTTTTTATAATAGTATTTATTAATGCAAGATATAATATTAAAAACATATTTAAGTAAAATAAACCTTACTAAAAAAATTAAAAATTTTATTCATAATTGCAAACTATAGGGAGCTGCTTTAATTTTAATACACAGCGAAAAGATACCTAAAACATTTCAATCTGTCTTGTAGACACTATACACTCGGGCAGATGAAGAGCTGGTGATTTCAATCCAATAACTTAAAATTTGTAATATATTTTGTAGTATTCTACATACTAAAAAATAATTCTAATTTGGAGAGTCCTAGCCTACCATAATATTACGAATTTGAGAAATTTACTACAACTTAGCCTATCTCTATCAAGCACAACTAACCTGATTCACTGAGAGTTTTGAGAAGAACAGCGCAAAAGGCTTTCAGCAATTTCTTGTTTAGATTGACGGGCGTGCATTTTGTAAAACAACGAGCCAGAAATGAAGCCGTCTCAGATTTAACGGAAGGATTTTTATTTTCTAGAGCTGCTATCACGTCTTCTTGAATAGCTTCCAATGTTGTCTGTAAACATGCATTTTAATTAATGTTAATTATAATTGAAACTTAATTTTTTAAAGCTTCTTTTAGAAATTACATGACATTTAGTGAAAGTCATTTGATTCCTTTAAACAGACTCTAGTCTTTGACTAAAAAAGGATGACATAACCTCAATATAAGTGTACATGTTTACTGAATCAGCTGATAGGAATGAAGCAATACAAGTACAACACTTACATAATTTGACAAACTATATAACATTTATCATAAATTATAATTATAAAAATAACTTTTTAACCTTTAATACGTCATTGACGTGAATTCCCACATAGGTATAACTTGATACCATGTCATTGACAGGAACACACGCAAACACAATTAATTAACACGGTATATTATTTCCTTAAACTAACATCGAAGGCTTTAATGTAATGTGAGTGTTTCTCAGTATAGCTACCATCAAGTAGAGAGTGAAATCGGTTCCCACCCCCCTCCACAGAGAGACAAAGGGACTATTAGCGTAAACAACTGGCATCCGCTCCAGCTGTCAGCGTCATTGACGTGAGTTCACGCGCGCCCCAACCTGCCATTCTGAGTAAATCCGCGCTAGTGGACAGACGTTACACTCTTTCTGTCGGTCACTGTGATGTGTTTTATGAGTTTTTATACATTGGTAGATAGTGTAAATTAAAGTGTATATAAGCCATGGCAAAAAAAAATTTAATTTTGTAATAATTTCTTCATTGAGTAAAAATATAGATAATGATAAAAAAATATTATAAAATATTATATTTAAATATTATAAAAGAAGTTATTTTAGAACTGAGCTTTGTATTTAAAATCATTTATAAGTTAAAATAAAAAATAATATTTCAAAATTATTAATTATGTAAACTCAATTAAAGTTTTTGTAATAAACGGTTTGGAAAGAAATGTTGTGCATTTGCCTTTATAAATTATCACTTTTCAAACTCAGAAATATTGTGCAGGCCTATAAAAAAAAACTTATAATGATTTATAAAATCATTACTTTCTCTTATGTCGGACCAACCACCAAACTACGAGAATTTAGAGAAACTAGAGTAGGCTACAATATAAAATAAAGATTCTGAACTCAAGCCAAGGAAAGGCGAAGGAATGAGATGAAGTGTTTTACAACTGTCTGTCTCTGTCTCGGTCTGGTTGCCGGCGAGATGGAGGGGGACAAGGAGAATTCGCAGTGACAGTTCGGTTTGTTGGCGGGCACTGATACAGGCAGCGCTTACGGAATAAAAAGTAACTAAAATATGATTTCTCTCCTCTAGTAAGCATGACTCTTAATTAAGTAAAAATATAGATAATGATAAAAAACCACCTTATACTTTTTTTCAATTCCTTAAAATGTAAACTAACAATAAAAAAAAATAATTTTACATTTTTTTAAAAAGTTTAAAAATTTACTAGTCACATAATCTAGTTCTACAGCAATTTTTTTTTTTTTTTTTTATGTAAAAGCTTAAAGGGTTAATAGGGGGGTGAGCTGGTTGGTCCTCGTTCCTGCCCCTGGATAGTGTAACAGCTAACTGAACGCCAGCATCTTGCTTCTCAAGAAGTCCCGTGGTATGCAGCCAAGCTATCATGAAAACAGCCCTTTTAAGGGTTTATCACGCATTTCAAAATCGAAACAAGAACACCCAGAACGCCTCAAGATTATTTTATGGGGCAGTTATTACAAACAAAGAATACAATGTATTCGGCTACTCTTAAATATTGACAAGAACCTCCAGATGAGGAAAAGAGGGAGAGACTTGATGAGACGAATTGAAATCTGGTGCCCAACTAGGACATTTGCAAAAGATCTGCATGATCACCTAGTAAGAGAAGCAAAAAAGAAAGATGGGCACATCTCACTGGGAAAATCCCTTAGAGAGAGAAAACGCAACAAAATCCAAGGTTTGTCGCACAATATAAACACCACAGAGAAAGTTATAACAGTATTACACTGGAACGCAAGATCGATAAAAAACAAGACAGAAGAACTCAAAAAATATATGGCTGAGACTAAAGCAAAAATAGTCTGCATACAGGAATCATCACTACCAAGAAATGAAACGTATCATCCAAAGTTTAAAAACTTTAAAGTGCTCAACCTATCTCGAGATGCGGGTAGAGGAGGAGGGCTCATGACCCTTATACACAATTCCATTCAAGTGGAAGACTCATCCACAATATACAACAACAATATTGAAATAATCAAAACGAAACTGAGAATGGGAAAGGACTTTATATGCACACTGATCAATGTTTACATCCCTTCACAAGGCATCCGAATACAAGATCTAGCACTATTATCTCCGGATCTACAAAAATGTGTACTGGTGGGTGACTTCAACAGCAGACACAGCTCCTGGAATGACGGAGACGAAAATGGAAATGGCAGAATTTTATTTGACTGGCTCCAGAGCGAAAACTTAATCCTGGTCAATCAAAACAAAAAACCGACATACCAATCTCCTTCTCACCACACTCTCAGCACTCTGGATCTCACCTTTGCAACTCCTAACGTGGAAGCAAACATCGCCAACTGGAACGTTGGAGAAGATCTGGGCAGCGATCATTTTCCTGTCACCTTTGACATTGTAGTTAACAAACAAAGAGTAAAGAATACCGATATAATTAGAGGCAAATATAATGTCAACAAGGCAAATTGGGATGGGTTTTACAAAGCCACAGAAAAATGCAAAGAAGATAAATTTGACCTAACGACTATCGAAAACGACATCCTAAGTGCTGCCGATCAAACAATACCAAAAAAAAAGATACGAAAGGAACAGCAATACCTAAACAACTGGTGGAATGAAAACCTTACAATTCTTAGAAAGGAACGCCAAAAAGCTAGAAGGAAATGGAAACTCAAACGCACCATTGCTTGCAGACGAAGCTATAATAAGCTTAATGAGAAGCTACAGAAGTCCATCATAGAAGCAAAGAGAACAGCATGGAGGCAATTTGTATCATCAATAAACGAAAACACTCCGAGCTCTACGGTGTGGAAGAAATTCAACGCCATTCAAGGCAGAACAAACACCAAAATTGGTCTTCTAAAAACATCAAATGGGGATTGGTTGGACGACGACGAAGCAAAGGCGGAAGCATTCAATTCATATTATAGCAGTAGAGCAGGCAAGGCTGTGAGTTGGCCATTCACTCTAACACCTACCGAAATGGATCTAACAGCTAAATTTGAATTACTATTCTTGGAAAAGCTAGTACTCCATTTATTATGAACGAACTAAGGGAAGGTAAAAAAAACTCAAAAGCTCAGCACCTGGACAAGATGACATTTACAACGATATGCTGATACACTGCTCGCCTACCCTACTAAACAAAATATTAATACTCTTCAATACAATATGGAATTCGGGGAATGTACCAGACTCGTGGAAAACATCAGTGATAGTTCCTTTACCAAAGCCCGGGAAAGACTCAAGTTCAGTAGTATCATACAGACCAATTGCATTAACCTCGTGCCTAGGAAAACTAATGGAAAGACTAGTCAACAACCGACTCAGCCACAGATTAGAAACACACCAACTATTGAATAGCAAGCAATTTGGGTTCAGAAAGAAACGAAGCACAAATGATTCGTTACTCTACCTTACCAATAAGATCTTCGAGGGCTTCAACCAATCGAAATTAACAGTCGCAGTACTATTAGACTTTGAAGCAGCTTTCGATAAAACCCCACACAAAACTATACTCCTACAGTGCATGAAACTAGGAATCATAGGTAAATCACTAAAATACCTATCAAACTTCCTCAGTGGGAGACTAATAAGAACAGCGGTCAATGGAGCACTGTCAAAACCAGCAAGATTGGAAAGTGGCATAATTCAAGGTTCCTCCATCAGCCCAACTCTTTTCAATATTGCCATACACGATTTAACCAAAGATCTACCAGAAGGAATAGACTGGATTATATTCGCCGATGACGTCACTATATTCGCCACACAGGGTGTCCACAAAAACAAATTTTCAAAATTCCCGTATATTTCCCGCATTTTCCCGCCGGTAAATCATGTTTTTCCCGCCGGCAAATAGCACATGTTTTAACTTTGTTAATCACGATAATCTTCACATTATTTATATATGTGTGCTTTTTAATGTAAAAATCCATTTATCAAAGCATAGTACAACAAATAAATAACTTCTATAATCAAAGAATAATAACAATAATTTGTAACACACAGACACATAGCCTAAGTGAAATGACGATAAGAAAGCAAATATCCATAAAAAAAATAAAAAACAAGATAGAAAGATAGAACACTTTTTCGAGACTTCGGCTCGTGATTTTTTTTAAAGATAACTGTATAACCCGTACACCCAAAAACATATAAAACGATACCCCACATTGTATTTTTAAAATGTTGACCCAAAAACGTGACCCCGACGCGCTACTAATTTTTAACTGTCAAAATCGGTTTCCCGTACCCAAAAACATTTAAAACGATACCCC
>JAGFPH010001127.1:160309-171519 GCA_018207615.1 Philaenus spumarius
GTGAAATCAACACACCTATTTTACCACACCCTTTCAGATATTAATGAAATTTGGTACACCCAAAGTAGGGGTTGAGACTAAAGAAAATACAAAATTTCAAGTTTTTGTCTAAAACTGTTTCCAAAATACGGCCATCTAAAGTTTTCAAAAAACGGTCAAAATCTCGATGCGGCAAAACGTTTAAATGGTCATAACTCCTCTCCTGCTACAGTTAGAAACATGGGAAAGGTGTCATTTTTTAGCTCTTTTTATGCCCTTTTTAATGATATGTAACACATAATAGGTTAAGAGAACATCATTTTTTCAAAATCAAAAATAAATTTTGAGTTCAAATATTTTTAAAAACACAATTTTAAAAATTTTAAAAAAAATATATATAATAGGTCATATTATTACTAATTTGTATACCAAATTTGGTTATGGGATTGCAATGGGTTCATAGTCAAAATAATATAAAACCGAAGGTGGCTTATGACTAATTTTACGAATTTTTGTCTAGGCTGTATAAAAGCTTTTTATACTTAACTGCAAAATGAAATCGAACCTTTACCATTGCAAATAGGCTATTTCAAACACATTGTAATCAAAGCTTAATTTTAAAAATAGTATACTTTTATAATTTGTTGTAATTATTTAAATTTTGTAAAAAAATAAATGATATTGTACTCAAACTATTTTAAGTGACTAAGAATGAAAATAAAACAGAAATATTATCAACAATTTTCATATTTATAAACTTTAAAACTATGCAAGTGGTTAAAAATGTTACAATGAAATTTACATAAGGTCTACATGTGTTGGAGGTACTTTGATAACATTTCATTGCTTCTTAAAATTTCATCTTCGGATAGGACGTAAATTCTTCCTGTTGGAGTTGTTGGATTCACAGTACATAATACATCAGTGAATGGTAGCCATATAACATCTGGTCTTCTTGGGAAGCTAAATGATGGAGAAGGTCCTTTGGGATGAAGGAAGGTAACTTTTACTTCATCTTCGTCTTCGTTTTTGTCCATTATATAAGCAAGCCACCAGTTAGAGTCATAGACAATACATATGTAACCATTACAGTCTGCAAAGATCATTTTGTTTGTTGACCTTGATACTGATACTTTAGAAGAAGTTGTTGATTCTGAAAAGATTTTCACAGATAACTTATTTAGGCTTGAGGCAACAGGCATAAAGGTGTGGTATTGCTGAGTCCCCTTTATTGGGAGTGCTTCACTAAAACGATCTTTCTAAAATATTTCTGCTGAGACATAATCTTCTTGCGTTCCAAAATCAAAACTAATCCCAGGAATATTTTCAACTGACCATTTGTAAAACTCACATGGAGTCAAGATTTGGTTTTCAAAGGGTCGTTGTAAACTAGCTTTTGCAGCTAATCTTTTGACCGTGCCACCAAGTCCATCACTTGGTCCCTTGCCGTGGGCAGTGGCAAAAAAATGCAAAAAGTGGCAAAAAACTTGGACTAACGATGTGTGCACCACTGACTTCAACTGTAAACTGAACATGAAGTGCTAGTGGACATGAGCTTGTCTCAACTTGAAAAGCAAGTTACAGACATGAAATCTGCCCTCAACTTGAAAGCAAGTACAGACATGAAATCTTCCTGTGGTGGGAACAATGATGGTGCAATTACAAGCTGAAAATGGCACTCACAAACTTGCAATTAAATGTATGACAATATAAATAGAAAATGTAATTTTTAAGAATACATTAGGCCTATTGCTATTTTTCTCTTCTTTGTTATGTAGTTATTTTATCGAAATAAAACAAATTTTATAAAATAGGCTATAGGCCTAATTTTAATCATTTGCTTATGTTTAGAATTTACAAAACATAGGTTTTGTAGGTTGTTTTGAATTAGTTAACAAGAATATAAATAATTGTCTGATTATTTTATTTTAGATTTTATTCATTAAGGTTTTTATTTTGAATTGAGCTTTACGCTAAAACACATAGATGATATTGTAAAAAACACCACTAATAAAACATTATTTTGACCATGAACCCATTACAATCCCATAACCAAACTTGGTATACAAGTTAGTGATAATACGACCTATTTTATATATTTTTTTTTGAAAACTTTTTAAAATGTGTTTTTAAAAATATTTTAAGACAAAAATTTATATTTTATTTTGAAAACTTTTTTTGTCATAAACTATATTGTGTTACATATCATTTAAAAGGGCATAAAAAGAGCTAAAAAATGACACCTTTCCCATGTTTTTACTTTAAACAGGAGAGGAGTTACGACCATCTTTATGTTTTGCCGCAGCGACATTTTGACCGTTTTTTGAAAACTTTACATGGCCGTATTTTGGAAACCGTTTGAAATATTAAGCTGAACTTTGGTATTTTTTTTAGTCTTCATGAAGATAACCTATGTACCAATTTTCATCATAATCTGAGATGGTAAGGGAAAAAATCTCTTAAAAGTGTGTTGATTTCACACGGAATAACCCCGCCATTTGAGGGAAGGAACAATAATTCAACCACACAGCTGAACCGCTGACGTGAGTTGAGCGAAATTCCAAAATTAAAATTCGTTCCACTCGCAGCGGAAACTCAACCTTGCGTCCTCGGGTTATGAACTGCTTCGCTCGCAGCGTACAAACTCGGCCGTCGGCCTCAGATCAGAAGATGTCCGCACGGTGAAATCACCCACGTGGATTTTAACCGAGTACTTCTATGGTACTGTATTTTGCGTTTTGATCGATTTTGGGGGAACCAAGCGAGTTAAAAAGTCGTGAAAAAAAACAAAATGAATAGTACCTTATATTCATTTTTTTATATAAAACAATAAAAACGATTCATTCTCGTACGAAAAATCTCAAAAAATAGTTACTTCCGGTAAAAAACCGCGCTTTCGGTTTTTTTGTTTGTTAAGGAACTCCTCCGAGTGACATAGACAACCAATGTGTGTACCAAATCGGAATTAAAATGCTGACGCTAGCGTGCAAACATATATATGGGTACATATATTTATATAGGTACAAATTTTAGTGATACCCTAAAACGTGTTCTGGGGACCACGATCAGTGCTCATTTACTACTCCCGACCTTAGGTCTCACCATAAGGTTCACTGTAATAGCTCATCTTTCCTATACAAATTCGCTAAAAAGTAAATCAAAAGTATTTCGTCGGGACTCCCACAAAAAGCATAAATCACGAGTAACGAAAATCCCGAAAATTTCCAAACTTTGTTGCCCCACCTAATATAAATAGAATTATTATACTTTTGTTACCGATCTATAAAATTCGTTACTTTTAATTGCAGTAGACACACCCTGATTCTACAAATAGACTCGACACCAAACGAGATCGTAGGCGATTGACCTTGAACATAATTTACCTTCTTGTACAAATAACTAAGCCTGCCTACACATATGAACACAAATAAAACAAAAATCATTTACTTAACAAAAGAAACAATAATTGCCTAAATATTTTACTGGGGAATTTTACAGTACATTTGAATTGGAACTTGTTTTATGAATATGAATGATTAGATGATTACTTATTGAAAGTGTAATTTCACTCCAGTAGTGGTTTGTTCAGCAATATACAGTACAGTACGTACTTATGTACGTGAATAAAAGTAGTTGAAATCAATATTTTTAATCAGTACTTCAAGTAGCCGTATTCGTTGTAACAGGTGTCTGACTGGCAAATTAAGACTAAGTTTAAGTTGTCAAAAACCGGTTTCCAACCCACAGTACAAAAATAGTGCAACTATCCCACCCCCTTTACACCAAAGACTTTGTCCTTGAACGGGTTCTCATCAACGCATATTCATAAACGAATTCAAGTTATTCCCAAATCCTATTGTTGTTGCAATTCTAGCAGAGGAATAGACGTATTTTTAAAACAGTGTGCTTGCTATGTTTTCGATGTAACATACAGCAAATTTCGTAAACAATTTGCAATATTTTAGTATACATTTTTATACAAAATACTTTTAGCGGGTACCGGTCAGCTAAAATAATTTAACTTTCACGGTTATTATAATTATTTTAAAGGGCAGGATATTATGAATGGTAGAGGTAATTTAGACAGGTTAAAAAATAAAACATTAAATTTTTCAGTAAAAATATATTTTAATGTCAAATTCAACAGTGTCGATAGCAAGAAAGAGAACGTGAAAGGAAATGAATAGGACCGGAGGAATCAATATTGTTTGTTTAATGATTGACAAAGATTTCACCGCTCTTCTACGTTGAAATTTGTTTATGCTTTCTTATTTTCCGACCTCCGATTTCCGGCAAAATTAGTTTTTCACTTATCAGATACCCAACTTATGTCTTTAGTAGTGTTTCATTACAGTAGAAAAAAATTAAAGAGATGTGTAATCCAATGGTGTTTATCAGAGAGACGAAAATGTTGCTAAAAACAACGAGTATTTTACCGTATTACGTAATAGCGTCGTAACATAAAGTTCCCGGAATTCCCGTACAATTCCCGTATTTTCCCGGTGAAAAAAAATTCCCGTATAATTCCCGCTTTTCCCGAAATTCCCGGTCCGTGGACACCCTGCCACAGCCGTTTCTCCAGACGAAGCTTGCAAACTGCTACAAAAAGCACTAGACGAAACCGTGAAATGGTGCCAGAGATGGTCGCTAGTGTTATCGACATCGAAAACAGAATGCGCTTTTTTTACCAGGCGAAATACACTCAAAGACTACCAACCCAGTCTCTTTATTGGAACCCAAGAGCTAAAAGTCAACAAATGTCCAAAACTGCTAGGAATTTATTTGGACCAGAAACTACTATTCAGCCCACACGTAGACGTGGTCAAAAACCAATGCAGCAAGAGGCTTAATACCATAAAAGCAGTAGCAAATAAGAATTGGGGAGCTGATACGTCAACCCTCAAAATGTTTTATACGTCTTTCATAAGATCAAAGATGCTATACTGCGCAGAAGTTTGGGGAGCCGCAGCAAATACACATATCAAAAAGCTGCAACGAATTCAATCTGCCGCACTCAGAGTCATATTGGGTTGTCCAAGCACATCTCCTATTTCAGCGATGGAAATAGAATCACATATAGAACCATTAGACCTGGCTATTAAGAAGCTTTCGATGATAAAATGGATAAAAATCAAGAGCCTTCCGATTGATCATCCCTTATTAATGTTGGCACCTACCAAAACCAGACAGTCATTTACATTCCAAATCGAAGCATTAAACGATCTCTTAGAACCCATAGAACCGCAACGGATCCCGACGGTTTCTGACATTTCACCATGGGAAGAAAACGAAATCTCGATATGCACAACCTTACCATACGGCAATACCAAAAGCAACACCGAAACCGATAACCTGGATTCCCTTCGAGATGAAGCTTTGACAATGATCGATGAGAACTACAAAGATTATGTGAAAATTTATACAGACGGTTCGGTGAATCTGGAAAACGGCAATTCCGGCGCAGGCTTCTTCAACGAACAAACAGGCGAGTGCTACTACATACCAGGATTATCTGCGTCAAGCATGGATGCTGAGATATTGGCCATCAATGCAGCCCTAACGAGCTGCATTAGCACACCATATCAAGACATTTGCATACTCACCGACTCTAGATCGGCCCTTGAAGGCTTACAAATGAATTCACCCAGTGACTATTACTTCCGAATATCTGAAATGAAAACTATACTCCATGCTCTGAAGAAAAAAGAAAAAAATATCGTCTTCCAGTGGGTTCCATCTCATTGAGGAATAAGCGGCAACGAGAAGGCAGACAAAATAGCAAAACGTGCCACAAAAATGGGCCCCGTCATGCCACCAAAACTATCACTAAACAAATGCAAAAATATAATCTGCAAATCATTAACAGACGAATGGATACAGAGATAGAGCACCGACACTGTCGGAAGATCGTTATTCGAAATTCAAAAAGCTCCGACGCCTGCAAACTGGTACAGAGGTGTCAGTCGCCACATTGCGACCTTCATTACGAGAGCTAGAGTCAGCCATATCATTACGAACAGCTATCTGAAAAGATTCCGACTAGTCGATTCCGAAACCTGCAATAACTGTGGAATGGAGGAGGAAACGCTGAAGCATATACTACTCGAATGCTCGAACGAAAACACAGCCAGGACGGCCCTTCTAACAGCACTAAAAGGCATTCCAAACCCCATGAAAGTTATACTGCAAAAGAAAGAGTACTGGGCATTGGCAGCTGCGGTTTACCACGGACACCGACTTGTCGGCATTACCTGAAGCCGGAAGCTTGAAAGAAGAAGTAAGTAAGTAAGTAAAGGGTTAATAGTCACTGCTTTGTACGTATTCAATACCACTCAATTATATTCTAGACTAACAACTAAAACTTTAATAATTCGACCACATAGCTGAACCGCTGACATGAGTTGAGCGAATTTCCAAAATTAAGTTTATATGTTTTAGGGTTTCAACCGACTATTTGAGAAATTGATCTACTCACGAAGGCGTTGAATTGCTGTCTACATGAACGAAATATAGTAGTAGAATGGACTGCTTCGCTTCGCTACCAGCGTACTAACTCGGCTGTCAGCCTAGGTAAAATAACCCATGAGTACCAGGTACTTTTATGGTATTTTATCGTATTGATCATTTTTAGAAGAACCAAGCGAGCTACAAGGTTGAGTAAAAAAAAAAAACAGAAAAATACCCTAAATTTATTTGTTTAGATAAAACTCCGAAAAAGTTTCATTCTTGTACAAAAAATAGTTACTTCTGGTCAAAAAACGTGCTTCTGGTTTTGGATTTTTTGGCTAACGAACTCGTCCAAGCGATGTAGACAGCCAACGTGTGTACCAAATCGGACTTAAAATATGGCCGTTAGTGTGCGAACACATATATCTATATGTTACTTCCATTCAAAAAGTGTGTTTCCTTTTGTTGAATTTTTTGGCTAACAAACTCATCCGAGCAACTAATGTATGTGTACCAAATTTGGACAAAATCGGACTTAAAATGCGGCCGTTACAGTGCGAACATATATATATATATATATATACATGTGTTACTTCTGGTCAAAAAACATGCTTCCGGTAATTGGATTTTTTTGTCTAACAAACTCGTTCGAGCAACATATACAACCAATGTACAGTATTTACATTCACCATAGCAACCAATAAAATTAAATAACAGATACAACAGTTGATTCAAATGTATAATCTATATATATAATAAAAATGAAATGCTGTTCGTTGGTAAGCACATTACTTGAGAACGGCTGGACCAATTTGGCTATTTTTTGTTTTAAAACGTTCGTATTAGTCCGAATTAGGTTTTTATGAAAAGATAAATTTGAAAAGTTTCCCGGAAAATTGTTTAAAAACTGAACAGTTTTTTTCCCATGAACTCAAGACCATAACTCACGAAACAGCTATTCTAATAAAATGTTTAGTAACACATGTTTGTTTACATTCATTACCATAGCAACTTAAGTTAGCCTTTATAATCAGTTTATTATTATTCAAAACTAACAGCATTATTAGGTTAGGTTGACCAACTTAAAGCAATCAAAAACAAAAATGAACTAAAAGTGCTTAGTATATATTAATTCAATTCATCAAACATTGGTTGTTACATAATATATATATAAAACAGCTGAGTTGGATCAAAAACTGAACATAATGTTAGGTTACAATGAACCAAAACCCGTTTATTTGCAACAAATTGGGCTAATTTAGAATCAGGTTTTTTACAATTCATCACAACTATCAGTTTTTTTAGATTAGGTAAAAGCAAACAAAAGGTTTACTGCATTATCTATAAAGGATTACAAACTATAAATCTAAATTTGTGTAGTGGCATAAAAACCATTTTTCAATTCAATTACTTAAGTCAATGTAATGAAATGGAATAACTTTACTACCCTTTAAATTAAATCTAGCAATAGTATATTGTTGATTTCAGAAATATTAACTTACCTAATGAATCAAGAAGTGTGATCAAGTATCATAGAAAGTTTACTTTCTAACCACAGATGTATGAACTAACAAGTATAACTTATTTGAATTTACAAAGTTCTGTTTGGCAAGTTTAAACATGTATGATTGTTGAAAGTACATTTTGTTATCTCTTTGATCTTGTTGATTGTGAAAGGTTTAGTCTAATTCTTTGAAATGGAATAACTCAAACTTCTTTACTATGTATTTAAAAACTACGTATTTAGGCATCTGATATTTGTAATAGATTGCAAACAGGTGAAAGTGAATGAAAACAAATTATTAGCAGATAATGGTAAAACTTTGTTTACTGAGAATAAACCTGTTTAGTGACAGACAGTAAATAATAAATTATAGTTTAAAAAAAACTAAAAAAACACACCTTAATAGCAAACCGAACTAAAAAGTAGAAAATAATTTCTAAGTGTGAAGAGTTTGTTCTACATCAACATAAAGCCCAGTAATTCATTATAATTAAATAATTTTAAATAAGTTTAAAATAAAAATTTAGTTATTAACAAAATAATTTACTTTATTGTAAAAACGTGGGGGGGGGCTTGGCATTAAATGTTACAAATATTTCATTGATAGCTATTTATGAAAGTAGAGTTATTATAAAAATGTAGTAAAACACACGCCACACTATAAAAATAATTATTTTGTAAATTACTACATTTTTATTTTACATTTTGCTAACACCATTGTAGTCTGCAAAAAAAAAATAAGATTGTTTTCAATGTTGCATATGCGAGGTATTCAGTCGATTGGTTCAATAAATGCAGTAAAACCGTACAACTGAGATAACATCGACCAATATCTGGAGTGATCAGGGTATCTCAGTTGGTAGAGCGTTACCACGGAATGGTAAAGGTCCTCTGTTCAAATCCCGGTCTTG
The DNA here is from genome assembly GCA_018207615.1 of Philaenus spumarius. Classification (NCBI taxonomy): domain Eukaryota; kingdom Metazoa; phylum Arthropoda; class Insecta; order Hemiptera; family Aphrophoridae; genus Philaenus; species Philaenus spumarius. The sequence continues at coordinate 169,151 of JAGFPH010001127.1, forward strand.
GTCCATGTTTTTTCGCTTGTAATTTAATTAGATGCTTTTTTATGATTCCTTCCTTCCCGTTTGATTTTATCTTCTTAATCTTGTTGCCGATACTTAAAATAATTTATATGATGGTGTTTGAAATGGGGTATGTTGCTAATGGGCTGTGTAAGGATTTTTTACTTTCTCACTATACTATAGTATAGAGAAAGTATAGTGATCGCAAAAAAAATCGATGTTGAGATTTTTGTGGAAATATCCGTTTTGGGACCCCCTGAGTCCAAAAAAGTGGTTTTTACAAAATGTCTGTCTGTATGTCTGTATGTAGACAAAGCTAGAGAGAAAACTATTCGATCGATTTCAACTAAATTTGCACCAGACATGTCCAGTATGCCTGTATAGATGCACGAAAAAGGGTTTTGAACAATTTTGAAAAACAATCCCCTTTTTGGCCAAAAAAACCCCAAAAAATCAGTTATTATTTTTTTATAAAAAAACGGCTCTAACGATTTTGATAAAATTTGGCTAATTTGTAGCCTTTAATGTGCCCTACCATATACAAAAACCCCCATCTTTCTAAAAATTCTCGTTTAGCTAATAATAATAATAATAACTGATTTTTGGGGGTTTTTGGACATAAAGGGGGTTGTTTTTCAAAATTTTTCAAAACCTTTTTACGTGCATCTATAAAGACCTAATTGACGTGTTTGGTGCAAATTTGTTCGAAATCGATCGAATAGTTTTCTCTCTAGCTAATAATAATAATATTTATTAGTTAATCGCCTACTTTAATAAAAGTATACAAAGCTAGAGAGAAAACTATTCGATCGATTTCAACCAAATTTGCACCAGACATGTCCAGTACGCCTGTATAGATGCACGAAAAAGGGTTTTGAATAATTTTGAAAAACAACCCCCTTTTTAGCCAAAAAACCCCCAAAAAATCAGTTATTATTTTTTTATAAAAAAACGGCTCTAACGATTTTGATAAAATTTGGCTTATTTGTAGCCTTTAATGTGCCCTACCATATACAGAAACCCGCATCTTTCTAAAAATTCTCGTTTAGCTAATAATAATAATAATAACTGATTTTTGGGGTTTTTTTGGCGATAAAGGGGGTTGTTTTTCAAAATCTTTTTACGTGCATCTATAAAGTCCTAATTGACGTGTTTGGTGCAAATTTGTTTGAAATCGATCGAATAGTTTTCTCTCTAGATAATAATAATAATATTTATTAGTTAATCTCCAACTTTAATAAAAAAAACTCTCCTACCCCACCCTACAAGTCACTGTGAATCTGTTTAGTAATTTAAATATGTTAGTGAGAAAGTATGTGCCAGTTCCTGGTACCGTTTATTTAAATTGGTGATTATGCCTTTGGCTGCTTTCGGGATTTGGTGGTCTATGAAATGTCCCCCTGATACGATGAACATGTTTATTATTTGGTAATCTGAATTTCGGTACTATTACACTAGTTTTACGTTTGTAACATTAAACACAATTTGTCTGCCTTAAATAAAATCTACAAACATCGAAGTGTCTAAGAGTAAACGATAAATTGTTCAAAACTAAAGAAAAAATTAAATAATACTTACGCTTAGATAAATTGCATCGATTGCTTCTTTTAACGCAGTCACAACTGCTTGTTTCTTCTCTCTGAATTTTTCCAGTAACGTGGGGATACAAGCTACAGCATAAGGTTGAAACCTTTTCTTCAGCCCGTTTGCAATTCCTGCCAGACATTTCACTGCTAGTGCTACTACTACGACATTGCTATCTTTACCAACCATCTGGAAAAATTTAAACAAAGTATCAGTATAAATTATTATCTAAAAAAATATGTATAATATGTATAACCCAAGAAGAAATGAAAATGTTATAGTAAAAATTACAATAGCTATTTACTTATTCTAAAAATTAAAACTTTAAGAAATCACATCCGATTAATCAGACAGTATGCCGTCGAGGAAATACAGATGCCCAGTTGGTTCGACGTTTAAGAGATTGACATTTGTAGGACTTCCAATGCGTATATAACTACAATTTTACAACGATGATTACATATGTAAATACAAAAATGAAAGTTTAAATCATTTCCTTTCCAATGGTTTTTGTTTTAATGTGATTAGATAATTTTTAGTGGGTGAAATATATTCAATACAAGTAGAGTTGTCAATTGAGTTTTTTTTTTTCTCAATTTGAGCAGTCAAAACGTGCAGGGTTAAAAATAGGCTTACAAATTCTTTGCTAACAAAGAAAAACATGTATATTTTAAAAGAAGGCACCTTTTAGTACTTTTTAAAATAGGCAAAATTTTAGACTTCTAACAAACTGCTTTAGGAAAAAAAAAACAATTTCAACAGCTGAAGCAAAAAAAGACTCCTCAGGT
>JAGFPH010001127.1:171619-186094 GCA_018207615.1 Philaenus spumarius
AAAAAAAAACAATTTCAACAGCTGAAGCAAAAAAAGACTCCTCAGGTTTTACATCATCAGGGGCTCAAAGAAATGAAACAATTTTCCCTGGCTATTTTTCATTTCCCTTACCTCCCCTTACTGTAGGAATCCAGTAAAGTTTTAACTCATGTATCGCTTAGTACTGAATCACACTACTACAAGCACTAGCGACAGTTGCAACAAAGTTGGCAACCTTCACTTATCCCAAGTAACCTTATTGTTTAGGTTAGAAGAATCAAAGTCTGCAAAAATTGTGCCTCTGAATTTTCCTACCGAGTTCATTAAAGATCCTCTCAGTAGATCTACCATTTATTAGTAGAATTTTGTTTCAACCATGAGTTCAGTAAACCATAAGAAATCCTCAGGGCTTCCCTGTGTGTCCGACAGTCTTTGATGCAAAACTTTGTTAACATTAATACAAAATCATCACGACGTGACACGGGTAAGTTGGCCTTTCCACGTACGACTGTTTGGCGTGTGTTGATAAAACTGTTGCCTCTCAAACTGTACAGATCAACTATGGTGCAAGAACTAAAAGACACTGTTATGGAACATTGTAAGGAATGTTTTGCGAGGAAATGTTGCGCACTGTCGCACTTCTTAACTAAAGTTGAAGATTTTCTCAATAACCACTTTCCAGGTAAATAAAAAAAGTATATATTTTATTTAAAAAATGACATCAAAACAAGCTCTATAGTATTCTGTATAGTATAGATTGACATGAATTTTCAAAGTTGTGAAGTTCTTCTTGATGCACCTTATACACCCCAGTAAGAAATTAACATACTTCCTGGTCTATGTTTATATTAAGGACTAAAAATTACTTTGAATACAAAATAGATTTACCTTTTTAAGTGCTCTTACAACATCTCCGTAGTCACCATTTTCAAGTTTCGGAGAAGTAGTCAGCAACACGTCAAGCGCATCTAAAGCTTTCTTCCTATCTTGCCATTTCTTAGCTTCCACTTCATCAAAAAAGTCTTTCGGCAGCTTTGAAAGAATGTCTACAGGAGTCATGAATTCATACGGATCTAGTTCTACTCCAGGTCCATCTTCGCAGTCTTCCCCATCCCCATCTATGTATTACGATTTATTATTAGTTTTATAAAGCTTTTAATATAAGATAAACCTCAAAAAATATATTTTAATGATAAAATATACTATGTCAATACAGAAATATTTCAATTCAAAAAGTGTTAATTAACATGTAAATAATGTGTCACGCAGCTCAACCACGTGAGTTGAGCGAATTTCCAACAATAAGTTTATGTTTTAGGGTTTCAACCAACTATTTGGGAAAATAGTCTTCTTACGAAGGCACTGAATATATTAGTACTAAGGAGTGTACGAAATATATTAGTAGAGTTTGTTTGCACCTCAGCCTATGTGCTGCTTTATTTTACGACTTCGGATCAGAAGCCGTTCCCATGGTAAAATCGCCACGTGTATTTGAACTGGTATTTTAAGTTTTAATTGATTTTCTGGAAACCAGACGGGCTATAAGGGTGTAAAAAAAACGTGCAGAATATTTTTCTTTAGATAAACTCCAAACAAAATTTATTCTAGTACGAAAAATCTCAACAATTTTGTACTTACGGTAAAAATATGTGCTTCTAGATGTAGGATTTTTTTACAACTAACAAACTCATCCGAGCGATTTAGAAAACCAACGTATGTTCCAAATTTGGACCAAATGGGATGTAAAATGTGGCCGGTAGAGTACGACAAATATTAATATCTATATATTAATAGGCAAGCACAAAACTTGTCGTCCTTTTTTCTCAGCTTGTGTGCATCGTAGGAGAAATTCGCGCATACCGTTAGAAAGGTAGTGTCCTGTAGATGAGCAGAATCCCATTATAATTTACATCGGTCCTCAGGGATACGACACCCAGTGGCCCTCAAAGTTTCAATGTTAATCTTATGGAAGGTAAATCTTAAGGAAGAAGAAGAAAGATTTCTTTTGATTTTATCAGGGGCACAAAAAACAGCTGTTCGTATGAAAAGCTTAAAACAGCTGATTTTGATCAACAACTGATTTGGATCAAAAACTGAATATAATTTTAGGTTAGGTAAATCAAGCAATAGCGAAACATTGCTGGGTCCACTAGTATATATAAATTTAAATGCAACCCAAAAAAACCTGTTCTGTGTGTGGACCATGAGCGGAGCTCATTGATCACTCCCAACTTTGGTCTAACCTTAGGAGTCACTGCAATAGCTCATCTCTTCTATAGAAATTCTTGAATAATAGACCAAAATATTGAAACAAAAACATAAAATTGCATCCCTATACAATGAAACAACAAAGCATACTTACATTTTGTAATTAAAAACATTGAAGAAGAAAGAAATTGTAATTAAAATCTAATCCCTTTCTGAGAAAGCACTTGTAAAACATTAAGCGTAAAGTAAACATTTGTAATCGTAACAAACTTACTTTCTTCGTTTTCTTCAGCCTCAGCTGCGATCTTTGCCTGCTTTGCTTGTTGTGAACGCAGGTAACGCGTAGGTACAGCCTTTTCACTCTTTACCTTTTCAAACTCTGTTTCCAGTTCAGTCACCTGAACAAAAATTCAAACCCTATCTCAAAATTACAAATAATAAAGTATACTTCTAAAAAGAGTTTTATTGTATTAATACTAACGAAAGGTTGAATTAAAATTAAGTTGTAAAATATATTTAAGAATACTTCACACTATTTCAGGGTGTCTAGTGGTATGAACTTTTGAAATTCCCTTACATTTCCCTGACCAATTTTAGAAAAAACACAAACAAAACCATGCTAATTTAATTTTAGTAAATCAATCAAAGTATATTGGTGAGCAAAATTTTTTTTAGGGAATTAATTAAATATTTAATTAAACACGGTAATATTATAACAGTTCAATATTTAATATTATCTATGTTAATGTACCAAAAACCAGCAGTTGCAAATTACGCATTTATGACTATAAATATTGAATTAAACAATGCATTACTCAAATTGTATATTATTACATTATAACAAAAGAAATAACTACAGTAATTGGTTTTCATAATCCACCTACCAGTACAGATTTGCATTGAATATTTAATTAATTGATACGAAGATACAAAAATTCGAAAACATTTAATAATAAAACTAACATTTTTAGAAATAGCACGTTAGAGAAAGGTTTCAAAGTCATATCAAGGCAAGTGCATTGGAACAAGTTGCCACAATCACTTGCTTAACTTGCTGATAATGGTTTTTACATATCAGAATACATAGTTTTCTTATTGATTAATTTAGAAGTTCATCTTATCTTTAATGTCTATTTTCTCAATTAAAAATTGTATTAATCTATGATTTTAAATAGTTATTTTTAACTATTTTCTTTAGAAATGTTATTTTTCCCTGATCTTAAAATTCCCAGATTTTTCCAGAAAAGTAAAATTCCCTGACTTTTCCAGGATTTCCCTATTTTCCCTGTTGCTAGACACCCTGTATTTACTAAACAAACGGCATATCTCACAATTTAAACAATACTTATATATATATATATACTAGGGATGGGTCGGTTCCCGATACCGGTTCTCGGTTCCGCCGGTTCTTCGCGGAATCGGAACCGAGAACCGATGAGCTAAAAAGTCGGTTCTGGAACCGGACCCGATTGATGTCGAATATTGACGTGAATTCGGCAATTGAAACGACCCCTTTATAGTGGTACAAAACAAAAGAGAAAAAAAGAATATTCTCACATTTTCGGTTATTATAAAACTAAACTCTTCGCGTTAGTTTATCTGAACGCGACATACGTTGCAATTTAGCTCGATCGTGTGGCGATGGTGGACGTGAATGCCGGTTTGATGCACTCATTTCATCAGATAATGTAGCCTTTGTAAATTAATATTATTTTATGCCTAAATTATTATTTTTTTTACTATCAGTGATTATAACAATCAATAATCCCTTTATTATTCATAAAAGTTAAAAAAAAATATTAATAAATGATTAAAATAATTAGTACGCAAGAAAAAGTGTCAAATAAAATTATTCGGAATCCGATTAGGCATAATATTTTTTTACGATTGACTAGGATTGCGTTAACGCTCGGAATATTATATGTTTTGTGTCTGAACGTTCAATTCGGATGAGTTCAGAAATAATCGGAACTTCAATCATCGAAAATTTCATTCGACGGCGTCAGTTTAGTCCCGCCAAAGTCTCAACAACTTGTTAGAACAAAGTAATATCAAGTTATAACGCTGTGTGTAAATACGTACAGTATTCAGTTTTAGTGCAGAGTTTTATTCATTTTGTTTTAGTTACCGCATTAGTTAATACAGAAGAGCACCGATTTTTAGAAACAAATTGGGACAGAGGGACTTCTGATAACCAATTTGTTCGGGTATTTAATTCACTATGAAGTATGAACTCACTAACGAGTAACGACTGTCAGCAGCGTACGGCTGACTCAACAGCGACCGCTGTTCCGTTGAGCGCACAAACTCCCTGACATTTACAACTCGGCTGATTATGCAAGTAAAAAACTTTAAATTCGGAATTATTACGTGTAGTACTGTAATGTACTTATTTATTTACAGTACATTTCTGCTTTCAGATAATCGACGCTCTACTGAATTAACATATTAATTTGATTTAGTTAGTTGATGATATGTGGAAACTTAATCGGAGTAGGCTAGTCTATTCATCAATGGCATCGAAAGTGTGGCAATATTTTATAATAGACGTTGAGAGTGACTTTTTGTCCGTAATTTAACTTAGCTGAATACTTTTATTGAAGTGAAAACTTCTATATATATATATAATTTACAACGCAAACCACGTTTGCCGCTGCAAACTTAAATCACGCCCCTCGTTCGGGACGCAAAAATTTACAACGAAAGCTCTTGTTGTCGGGCCCTACTTTCGGGACACCAAAATCTTCTCAAAGAAACAACTTGCTTTGCTGTAAATTTAAATTACTATCACCTACTGGAAGGCTAAGGCTACTAACATGTTTCACCTAGGTGATGCAATTTAAGTTGAATAAATTTACTTTACTCTATAAAAGACTTTTTTACAACTTCCAGAATTTAAAACTTTACTAGCTCAGATAATTAATGACTCTTGTTTACTTTTTGTAAATCTCAGAGAAGTGAGAACAGTGGAACCGCCATAGTAACCTATTTGTGCTTTCAAAAACCTTTTCATATATTCACTACTAATTGTATAAGAACAGGACACAATGGATATACAGTAATACAGGTAAATTTAAAACTCAAGTGAATTTTTTGTTCTGTAAATAAATTATAGTTTTTATTTACCAAATTTGCAAAATAAAATAGACCTTTCAAACAATAATAATCAATTTCTTAGGGTAACTTTCCCTTTAAAACAATAACTTTTAAACACAATTCAAATACAATTATTCTACAGATAGGCAGAACGTTCTAATTTAATTTAATTCAATTTTAATAATGGCTTTTAATTTTATATGGCTTATGATTTGATTTAATTATTAATTTATTTATACTATTTAATGACTCTACTGATTTGAATGAATTTACTTTTTTAATAGATTTTTTCAGATATTAATTTAAAAATTATCCTAACTAACCCAGTATTTGAAACAAATTTACTGACTCTAATTCAGGCAATTTAGGGGACAAATAACGTAGCATTCGATTTTCACAGACCTTATGTTTGCTGTTTCTTTTTGCTACAATTGGTGACCTCAGAGTCGCTGGTGTTGTCCTGGGAATACAGGTGTTTTCTTTAGAACAGCTTCCCTGATGTCGTGGTATGTCTGTGGTCCTCCAGAAGTCGCCTGTTGGTTAGCCGGATCGTTTCCCTCCTTATGTCCAGTTTTCCTCGGGTTGTTCGTCTGGTTATCCTTTTAGAAGTTCATTTGAAGTTGATGAGTTCGCCAGTTCGTCCCTTTGACGTAGTCCAAATGACATCCCTTAACTATGTCATTTACGCTTAATAAACTCTCAGCTCTTTAGACTTTTATAAAAAATATAATATTTAAGTTTTACGAAGACAAACATCCAGTACTTGTTGGTAATCGTTAGACTTGATTACAATATCGAACTTATAACATCTTAGAAAAATTAACAGCGTATCAAAACTTATAAGAAGCAGACTAACACATCTCTCGCAGCGATTTTTTAGAAGAAGCCCCAGATCAACGCGTCCTCCGCTTTTATAGGGTCTCCCTTTCCCTTGTAACTGTAGCGTTTGGCGGTTTTTCCAGATTTCCAAAAACTCCACTTTTTTCGGAGTTTTTTGGTACTCATATGTTGTATAAATTATTTCCTGAATTGTTGTGAAGTTTTTTCTCCTTTTTTCTCATTAGTTTTCACATAAAGTTATATCTAAGCTTTTGCAGTTTCCCGCGTTAGGCCTTCCCGCTCATCCCTTCCACTTTCGTGACGTGTCCTCCGCTTCGTCTAATCTTTACTTGGCTTTACCAAAATTAACCAATTTCCTTATTTTCTTCATAACTCGTTAAGTTTTACACTGATTTTGGATTTATTTGGAGATTCTTATTCGTCATGGCTTTACCTTTCTTCTCGAAGTCGAATTGTAGTTGTGCGACTCGGGGTTCACTTTTCAGGCCTACTGGGGTCTCTAACGCAGCTTATTAATTAATTAAATTTTTCTCATTAACATTTTCAATTTTTCCTTTTTGTATATCCAATTTGCCTTTGTTTTGGATACATGGCCGTAGTTTTATTTTGTTTCTTCAGAAATTGTAGTTTGTAGGGACTTTTTATTTTTTGATTTTTCAAACTGGGTTTAATTACCTCTACTCCCGAAATTTGTTTCAACTACTAACGTTTTACAATATCACCTAACACTTATAACTCTCATTCATCTCTTTATAACATAAAATATTTACTTTACTTTTTTATACTTCGTTTAAATGTGTGAAAACCCTCACCTTTTCAATTTACACAATTTTAATTATTTATTTAATTTATATAACACTACATTCTTTCTTTAAAAAGTTCCTTACAAGACATTTACTTTAAAACTCTTTTTTCTACTACTTTAACTCAATTTGATTTGACTGATTTCTTTAAAACTGAAAATATCGACTTTTGTTATATAACCTTTCTTTCTTAGAATATTATGCCATTTCCAAAAATATTACTCTTTTTGAAATTTGAGTTAATTTGAAAATTTCCCTTAGCTTTTAACGCTTATAACGTAAGTACATTTTTGATTTACGAATCGGGAAATGGATGACCAATACACGTGTTTTTAGCACAATGCATTAACCAACCAAAATCCAGAATCCGTAAATTCTCAGATCCCGGTTATTCCCACAGAAATCATTCCCTATTCTACTAAGTTAAGTTTTCAGCTCTTAACATGTCATGGTTCAAAAGTCGCATCTCGGGAGATAACGGCCTTGTCGCCTGGACTTTGCTGTTTCATGGCCTACATACAGTAGATGCTCTCGCCAGACTCAAAAAATTCGATTTTTGCAAATTCCTTTACAAAACTCGAAATTTTCGAATTGCAATCGGGCACTTCCCGTTGCAAGCTCCCACTCTAAATGGAATCTGATTTCGGTGTGAACCGCCGAAACCCAAGATTCTAAACCCTCGAAAACAATAAAAACCCTTCCTTCAATTTAACTCTCTACAGTTTACATCCTACTTAATTGTTCTGCCTTGATTTTATCAACACAATATTTCATTACATTTCAAATTATATACAACATTACATCAATATCTCCCCTTCCTGGAGTACGATTTGCTGAAAACACAATAGCATAACAAATACATTTTATTTTATCTGGAGATCTTTTCCCCTGAAAACCTTTTATCATCATACACAATGAAATATTCATATTAACAATTCTCATAGTTCGCTCCTGTCCATCTAGTTTCCACAGCACTGAAATTCACATTTTAATTACACTATTGTTTATATGGGACACAATTTACTTTGCCTGATACTCAAAAACAAAACAATATGATACTGGGCTAGTACTAAACCTACATTTTACTACTAACTACCAATATCACACTGGTCAAATATCTCCCGCGTTTCCTATACACGCTAACTTTAATTTTAAATTATTTACATTACATCATTCTATTATTGAGAAGTTTTTTGACTATGTTTCATTACTTTGCATATCATTTACTCATAACAACATTTTTAAAACCTTCCTCCCCCTCCTACTTTTCAAATCTTGTACTTCTTAAACACCCTGTGTTTCCACTAACAAATTCCTATTACGTATGACAATACTATTTACAACAACAAACACATATTTATTTACATTTCATTTAGGCTACTCCCCTCCAAACGTTTAATTCACTTCCTTCACACCCTCACCACTAATGTCAATATTTTGTCTCGCCGAGATAATTGTTTCCGTTAGCCAAGCCGACCTACGGTTCCTTCATCAGCTGTTCGACCTTGACTCCCTCTCCTACACTTTGTTTATTATTTACGCTCTCAGTTCAACCTGACCTACTCAATTCAGCCAGCTGACCGAGTTCTCTTTCCCTTTTCTATTTACAAATTATATTACAAAACCTTGACATTAGCCGGGTATAGGCCTAATCATTTTAGTTTGAAATAACATTATACTTATCGTTCATAACGCTTTATATCTCTTATATCATATTTGCCCCTTACAATTCCCGTTACTGGGTCTACTAACATATATGTTTTATTTCCTAATCTTTTGGCTATCCTATACGGTCCGGTGTATAACAAAAACAATTTCTTAGTCTCACCTCGGGCTTTGTCCGCCATTATTGTTGTGTTTTGCGTGGCTAACACCAGGTCTCCTTCATTAAACACCGTGAACCGACGACCTTCGTTTACTCTCGCGGCGCGTTGGTTTCCAGCCCGGATAATCCTTCCTTGGCACTTTTGGAATTTTTCTCGGCGCGTTTCCACTCTCCTATTCTGGCCATTATCAGGAAAAAACTCGTCCCACACATACTTCGCCTCTATTCCCAGCTGGATCTCGTTCGGGGTGTACTTTGTTGTTTCGTGAGGTGTTGCATTCAAAATATCCTGCACAAACTCCAGGTACTGCTTCCAGTTGGCCTGTCGGTCGTGACAGTACGTCCTGAGCATCCTTACGATTTCCCGATTTACTCTTTCTGCGAGATTCACTTGTGGATGTCGTTTAGGGATTAGCACATGTCTTACACCTTCTTCCTCTATCCATTCCTGCCATTTCCTTGAAGTGAATGCCTTGCCGTAGTCAGTTAGGATCCTCTCTGGTTTTCCAACCTCCGCAAAATACTGCCTCATCTTCTCTATACTGTTGGCTGTCGTCGGGTTCCTTACTGGGTATACCTTCACGTATTTTGAGAATACATCGACCACCACTAACACATGCTGCACATTTCCTAAGCCTTTCGGTAACGGGCCTAAGAAATCAATCGAGACCATTTGCCCTATATTTGCTGTCACTATAGGCTTAGACTCGCCTACTAAGTATTTATTTACATATTTCGCCCTTTGGCACAGATCACACTTTTTTATTACATCCAAAATTTTCCGGCTCATATATTTAATATACCACATATGTTTTAGCATGTTATACATTTTGTTTCTTCCAACATGTCCATATGTGTTATGTACTTCATTTATAAATTCTCCCACCATTTCATCTGGCACAATAATTTTATACAACCCATTAATTTCTATATACAGTACATTGTTTTCTACTTTATATCGTGGGAAGTTATTTATATTTGTTATAATAGTTCTGCATCTGGCATTTGCCATCTGCCAGTCCCCAAGATTTCTCATTAACTCCTGAAAATTCCTCCGCACTTTTATTTCCTGGATTCTAGCTCTTCTCCTGTCTTCCTGTCCTAGGCTTTCTCTGTACATCCGACTTGCCACGTCGCACGGTACGTTGTCCTTCCCCGCACAGTGTACAACGCTGGGATTATACTCCTGTATCCCAAGTATCCACCGCGTCATTCGACTATTCCCGAATTTACATGACGTCAGAAACTTCAACGCCATGTTGTCCGTTATTATTGTTAGGGGCCCACTGATTACTAATGGCCTAAACTTCTTCAGACCGTGTACTATTGCTAATAACTCCAGCTCGCAGATAGTGTAACTCTTTTCATAAGCCTTTAGCGTTCGGCTTACAAAGCCTATGATCTGCTTGTCGCCGTTTGGGTCTAGCTGGTATAGCTGGGCAGCTACAGCTCCTGTACTTGCATCGGTCTGAAGGAATTTCTCCGTCCCCTCTTCTGGGTGGGTTATAACCACGGACTCTTGAAACAGTCTCTTGACGTTCTGGAACGCCTGCCGCATTTCCTCCGACCACTCCCACTTCCTGTCCTTCTGCAACAACTGATACAGCGGCCTGGTCGCTCCTGCATACTTGCTGGTGAACCTAGAATAGTAGTTCACGAACCCAAGAAAAGATTGTAACTGCTTCACACTGCGCGGTTCCGGAAAGTCCTGAATAGTAGACAGCTTTTCTGGATCTGTACTAATCCCTGATGGCTTGAAAATAAATCCCAGGAACTTCACTTCCTGTTGGCAAAATAGCGTCTTCTTCGGGTTGATGGTTAGCCCGCCATCTTGAAACTTCTCGAAGATTTGCTGCAGGTGCTCTATATGCTGTTCAAATGTTTCTGATAAGCATAATAGGTCGTCCACATAGTTAAGGGTGAATCCCTCTACTTCCTTGCCTAGCGTTAAGTCTACTGTCCTAACCAAGGCTGCTAAACTATTCTGTAAACCGTACGGTACGACTTTAAAGTTATATACTTTATTGTCAAAAAGGAACCCCGTATATTTCTTCGATTCTTCAGTTAACGGAATCTGCCAAAAACTAGACGTGAGGTCGATTTTACTTATATACTTGGTAGCCCTTCCTTTCCTTAGTATATCATCTATTGTTGGTGCTGACTCATAATCTGGAATCGTAAGCTTGTTTAACTTCCTCGCGTCCATACACAGTCTTATTGATCCGTCTGGCTTAATTACCGTAACCATAGGGTTGATATATGCTGTCCTAGACCTTTCAATAATATTATTTTCCAGCATTTGATTTATTTCTTCCCTAACTTGTTTCCGGTAGTTCATCGGGATGGGGTAGTTCCTATTTACAAACGTATCCATAGAGTTTACTTTTAATTCATGTGTATATTTGTTAGAGCGGCCCGGTAATTCAGAAAACACATCCTGGTATTTATTTATTAATTCCTGCAACACAACTTCCTGACCTTGGGTTAAAATGGTATCGTGCCTATATACATTATTTAACGTAATTGCTTTGCATTGGTAGCCCGGCTGTCTGCGTCGACCCTGCCTTTCTATTGTTTGCCTATCCGTCCCAAGTCCAGTTGATTGTTCTGTTAGGCCTACGTCTCCCTTCTTTCGTCGACCGTGTTTTCGGTGAAAGTTTCTCTTGCTTATTATGCTTTTAGAATAACTAGTTTTAAACTTAACTTTACCAGCAGTGTATCGTTTCATATTACTACCAAAGTTTTTAATCTCATTGATTTCTCCGCTAATCAAATTATTATTATTACAAAGTGCTTGTGTTTTATTATTATTATTATTGTCAACAAAGTGTTTAGTGCAGTGTTGTGAAAAAGAATTATTAGACGTTACAATATTCTTATTAGGCCTACAACTTCTAGCTTGTTCCATCGGAGATCGGTTACTCATTTGAATATTAGGCCTACTTGTACCTACATATTCCTTACTACTTAATTTTGTATTTATATAAATTCGACGATTACTTTCATCTCTGGCTTCCTTGGATAACCCTTTCGAGACTATTTGTTTACAATAGTTCCTGTTGGAACCCCGTTGAAGTCGCAACCCTTTTGTCGCGCTTTTCTCCAACCCTTCTTCCCTTTTAACCTTTTCTCCGTTATCTGGTACCGCTGTCGCATCCTTTTGTTCGTCTTCATTTCCGTTTCCTGCCATTATGTTGTTAATTACTTGCGAATTTTCCAACACCACTTCGTTCGTACTTCCTGTACTTGACGAAACTTCTACTTTAATTTTATTAGGCATTGCTGCTTTAGTCAACGCCCCCATTTGTTTAGGCCTTCCTGTACCTTTAATATTCGCCGCATATCTTGACGCTATATTTAAACATTTGCCCTTTATTTTGCTTATGGCAACCTGTTTTTCAATAAATGGTATTTCTATTGTTTTATTATTAATATTAACTTGTACAAATTTGTTTTGCATATTTATTTTGGCCTGAATACTATATAACATATCGCATCCACAAATAATTCGGGATTTTAACCCTTTAGCAACTAGAAACTTTGCGTCTATAAATTCCGTTCCAAATTTAACCCTAATCATTATTTGTTTATTAATTTTTTGGACTTTCCCTTTCAACGCGGTCACCAACTCTAAATTTGAAACTGGCAGCTCCAACATATTAACAAATTCTGCTTTTAATTGCTCTACATAATCCTGCTGAATTACAGAAATTTCTGATCCAGTGTCCAATTCCAATATCGCTACGTTGTTTTCTATTTCTATCAAAATAGTGGGAATTTCATCGATTAAGCTTTCGGCTATAACTCGCTCGTCCATATCGTTCAACAAATCGTCTCTAATATTGTAGTGTAAGCTACCTATTGCTTTCTTCACACTTAACGCATCTTCACACATCTCTATTGTTTTATTCGCCGGTCTAGTTTGATTTTGGGTTAATTTGGCTTCATTACATTTTACTTTACTTATTTTATGTACATTAAATTCTCGATTACACTTTTCCGCAGCCCCATCATTCCGATTTCGTTGATCCATTTGCAGGGCCTTATCTACGCGTTTTTTGCAGGCGCTGGATTTGGATTAGGTCTAGACGGATTAGGTCGGTTCGGATTCGGGCGTTGGTTATTATTTGGGTTTTGGTGGAAGGATCGCTGGACAGGTGGGTTCTGATTGGGTTGTGGGCTAGGCCTTTGTTGATATGATTGATTTGGCGCTTGATTAAATCGCGTATTCGGTGTCCTTGCACCGCGTCTCGCCTCTTCCATCATATCAATGTTATTAAGGAAATTAATTGCCTCTTGAATGTTCTCACTGGGCTTACCCATGCTCGCCAACCTTATATGATCATCAAAGTGTTGCATAATCGTAAACACTAAGAAAGCTTCAGGATATTTTGGGTCAAAATCGGATGCCTTATTTATCATACGGCAGAAATAGTCTTTTCGGCTTAACGTACTATTTTCATAATATCTACCATTTTCTATCCTATTTCGCTCGATTTTCTGCTTTTGCAGCGACCAATAGTTTTGTAAAAACCTTTCCCTAAACTCTCCGTATCTCATATCCTCCATTCTGATTACTTGAAACCACTCTCGTGCACTTGATTTTAAATGCATTTCCACTAGTTTAAGCTTCTCACTATCACCCATAAACGGATTAATTTCGTCAATTAAACTTTCTAATTCC
This sequence comes from Philaenus spumarius, assembly GCA_018207615.1. Lineage (NCBI taxonomy): Eukaryota > Metazoa > Arthropoda > Insecta > Hemiptera > Aphrophoridae > Philaenus > Philaenus spumarius. The sequence goes on from JAGFPH010001127.1 coordinate 185,055, forward strand.
CTTAGAAACTGTTTTGGCCGTTCCTGCGCATTGCCATAATATTCCAGCTTCCTTGCATCACTATCATATCTAGGCACCATTATACCTAGGTTACGCGTCCCCATTGACTGACTACCTACTTCCCCTAATTTTTTCTCAACCCTTTCACACCTTTTCTCTATCTTCTTAAAATTTGCATCTGTTGTTTCCTTTATTGAGCTCGTGGATTCTTCTAAGTACTTGATTTTTTCATCCATCTGGTCCACTCTATTCTCCAACCTTGAATGCTGCAGGACGCACCTCTCGGTCTCCTCTTCTATTTTGGCTCCTATCTCTCCAATTTTTCCAGAAACTAGTTGGTACAGCTCCCGTTGTTCCTTTTCTCTTGTTGCTTTTTCTTCACGGATCTTTTCGTCCTTCAGCCTCCTTCGTTCCTCTTTACGCTCTCGAGCCTCTTCTTTTTCTTTCTTCTCCATTTCTTTAAGCCTTGCTTCCTCCACTCGCCGTTGAATTTCTTCATTTTCTTTTTTCTCCATGCGTTTCCGGTCCTCTTCCATACGTTTCTTTTCTTCTTCCTTATCTTTTTTATACATGTCCATAAAATCCTTTAACTCTTTGCTGGCCATTTTATTTTATTTAATTAACTCGCTTTCTTATTTCACTTAAACTCGTTATATTATTGTTACTATGTCGTGTCGCGTCTTAAAACCACTCAATAATTTTTTATTTTAAACTTTCCTATACAATCTCCCTTTCTAAACACGATTTTACCACAACAAAATATTTTTAACAATAATTATAACTACTCCCACCCTATACACAAACGACTAACGAACCCGGGAAACTTTTGACACAGTATTGATAATAGCAGCCGTATTTTACACACTACACAAAATATCCTTATCCTAACAAATACAATTAAAGCACAAATAATTGTTACGTCGGTCCTTGACTTAATTTAACTTCTGGTTATTTTAACCGTAGGTTAAATCGAGCCAACTAGTTGGGCGCCAAAATTTACAACGCAAACCACGTTTGCCGCTGCAAACTTAAATCACGCC
>JAGFPH010001127.1:192962-226014 GCA_018207615.1 Philaenus spumarius
TACAATTCGCATAGAAGTTTTCACTTCTATTGTGTGGTCATATGCACACCCAATTTTTTAAATTATCTGTAAATAACATACTTAATCATTTCAGTGTTCAAATTAAATCTTATATTTTACACTTAAATTTTTGTTTAATTCCTTGAATAATGGAATAGAACCAAGAACCGATTTGACTCCAGAACCGGGAACCGAGAACCGATTTGACTCTAGAACCGGGAACCGAGAACCGAAAAAAAAATGGAACCGACCCATCCCTAATATATACTTTACCTGAAGTGGCTTTAATGAACTGAGTTGCGGTCTTATAGCTGGTCCTATCCATCGGAATATTTCAACAACCATAGCTTTGCCTTCATCTCTAACGCCTTTGTCTCGATCTTCTAATAAAGCCGGCATACGTTTCAATAAAGGCTTCACATTTATAACTTTAATTCCAAACTCCCTACAAAAAAATCAATAATTAAAATAAATTAAAATTAAATAACAGGAATGTTGTACATACCGTTGAATTTATCTTTCCTTTCCCGTTCAAACGGTATACTGAGGAGTCCGATGAAGAGGTTGTATTTTTGGATTGATATGGCAAACTATACAAACTTGTAACTTTCAGTCGTGCTACACAGATATGGAAAAGAATATTCCTCAGAATTTTAACTGTTTTACAAGAACCAAAATGGCGGAATTACAAATAAACGCATTATTTTTTACTTTGTTCAATGAGGTTTATTATACACTGAAAGCACCAAAACAAAGAAGATTCATAAACCTTTATGACAAATTGTTGAGGTTTTGATAATAACTGCTCTTCCTTCAGCCTTCTTAATTCATCATCCGTTGCTATACGGTGAGAATACCTCTATAAAAAATCACACACAGTCAAATTTGGCAATCCAGTCAACGAGGCCAATCCGAGTTGATATCATGACCTATTTAACTAGTATGGAAGAGCACAATCTTAAATTGCTTTTAGCATATATAAAATAATATGTTCATTTGTAATTCCGCCATATTGTTTTTGCTAAATTCAGAGAAATCTTTTGAACGAAATTAAAAGTTACAAATTTATAGAGATTTCCATATTATGTCTGGGCATACCAATCTAAAACTACAACCTTCTCATGAGGCACCACAATAACATTGATGTATACAGTATACCTATCTTACTTTCTACACCAATTGAGTTTTATCGAACAATTGTTTCTTCGATTTTAATTCTGCTTGAACCATTTTAAATTTGCACCTTTCTCAAGGTTATTTCGATATACTGTATTAAAAATTGAAAAAATTATAGACACTGCCAAAACATTTCTCCTGCAACTTTATTGCAGAACCTCCTGTATATAAACAAAAAGAATGAATTCTTCATCGGAAATAATAATCTATAACTTAAATGAATTACACTGCTTTGTAAAGATCAAAATTGTGTTTTGGCAGCCAACCAGTTTCACGGTTGTTTGATTAATTCACTGTAATTGTTCCTATGAAATTGTGTACACACCAATAACATTTCCAGTAACCCAACAGGTTAATTCATAAAGTTGAAATTTCCTGGATATTGAACAGAAAATTTGTCCAGGTTAAAAGACACTTTTTCTAAGCATCCATCAAATATGGATAACTTAGCTGCCGTTTCTAATGATGTAATGGATGGATTTCTAGTTTCAAGTTGATCCCTACTACACAGCTATGCAAACTATGTTTAAATTAAATACTTCTAGTCTACTAAAATGAAAAGAAATCTTGGTTTATGACTCTGCTCACCAAATCCCTGTAATAATAAACAGAATATAATTTAACCTTGTTTTATAAAATTTATAAACCCTTGTCTTCTATCATGACAACAATAATCACGAAAGCCGACATAGTTGCCCAGATTAATCAACATTAATCACAAAAGTTAACTACAGTGTTGCAAGATCTATCAACAATAATGATGAAAATCTGACAGTGTTGCCAGATACATCAACTGATATATACACAACTAGCTTTGGTTTTTGCGTATCAATTTCATATTCTTTATTACATTACAACATTTTACATACAATTGATGTTTCTACATACAATTATCCCTAAGTTACCCACCTCTATTATTTTATTTTGTAAGGTTTAAGAAACTGTATTATATTAAAGCCCACTAAAGAATACCGTTTCAAGGCGGCCAATAGGATGGGCGCACAGCGTTGCCATATCTACTAGCCTCGAACACTCCTGGTATTTACCGCTCGAGGCTTGATCGCACGGTTTAAAGAATTATAAATGCATTGAGTCAGCCGCAGTCAGTTAGAAGTGTGGGAAGAACGTGACAACGTCGCACTACGGTGATTGGAGCGTTCAAGGTCTCGGTGTACACAAGCCCGTCCCTCAACGGTATTCTTTAGTGGGCTTTGATATGGTTTAGGATTTTCCTTTTTTAATTCTTGTGCTTTTATATACATTTTCCTCTGTCTTTATTGTATATTTTTGTTTTGTTTTAGGCTTAAGTTAAATGTGTCAATATGTATAAAAATTTTAATTGTGTACAGGTTAAGTGTAAGAGAGGACCTAATGGTCCCAAAGAAAAACTCTTCTATCTCATAATAATGAAACAAAAATGAAACCATACCTAAGTGCCTGTGTTATGATAGCAATACACGCTGTTACTATTTTAGGATTTTTTTGCTCTGTTCCTTTGATTAGTTCTTCGAGTACAGGTTCGACCTTTTCTATCTCTATGTACATTAAAGAAATCTGAAGAGCGAGATCTTTGGTCTTGGCTTTGGGCGCAGCGACACATTTCGTTACAATACCTGCCATCACTTCACCTACAGTCCTGCACAATAAAAATAAATTGACCATTTATTTTTCAAATATTTCATTAAACTCTTAACTAAGATTAGTTAAACCTATTTTAATTTTGTTAATGTGTTTATCTACGACCATTGCAATAAACACCAATAACGCTATTACAAGTAACATCAGAAAGAGGTATATTACAAACCAAAAGAAAACCCGATTAGGTAATGATATCATTACCTAACAGGAGTCACTTTACATAATAGGCTCTAGACCAATGAGAGCTCGTCATTTGACGGAAGTAGAGTTGTAATAAAAATAACGGTATTCGTACATCAGCTGATTGTACCCATACGTTCCGGATGTTAGTGTGTTATTGTAACTAACCTCAAACGTGAGTTGACGCATTCCGCAAACATGAGTGATAGTGATGAATTTTGTTTAACTCCAGAGGAAATTAATACAAAAGCAAATTCGGCTCTGAACAATTTGTTGCCAGAAAAATCTAAATTTCGTTATGAAAAAATTTATAACCAGTTTATGAAGTGGAAAACTAGAAATGGTGTTAGTTCGTTTTCCGAGAATGTTTTCATTGCGTATTTTGAGGAATTGGCCCAAGATAAGAAACCTAGTTCGCTTTGGTCTATTTATTCAATGATTAAATCTACAATCAACATCAAACATCAAATAGCCTGTATATTTTTGGTCGTAGATAAAGTAGTGTACGCAACGATTGTATTCAGCCTTTAAGCCACTCGTGAGATATTTAGAACACTCGCTTCGCTCGTGTTCCAACTTACATCTCACTCGTTGCTTAAAGGCCTTCATAATACAATCGTTGCGTAAACTACTATTTTACAGGGATTGAAATGACAAATATATACTTCTTAAGTTCTAAAATTTGGTGCTGCCGTTCACAAAATTTCAAGTCCAAAACGCTTTGTTATTGAGTGACCACTTTTCTTTTATAATTTCATTTCATGAAAACCCAACTTAATATATGACCCAACTTAAAAACGGTAGGTCGGAGGAGGCAATGGTCTGTTTCTTTACGTTTCAGACCATTTGGAGAAGGTACTTAAAATTCATTAATAATTTATGTATATGTTTTATTCCCAGATTTATAAGTGGTAGTAAATATGTTTCAAATTGCTGATTTTTTGTTGAAAGGATCCTAGTAGGATTCATCAGATACACTTTTTTTGTTGTTTTTAGATCCTATTCAAAATGGCGGAATTAGACCATATAATCGTTTTTGGGTAGGGATTTGAGGAGTATATAAGTATTTCCCCCACCTTGATAAGTGGTAGTAAATATGCTTGAAAATTGCTGAATTTTTGGTGAAAGGGTCCTTGTAGGATTTCCCAGATAAGAATTTTTTTATTTTTCGATTTGATGCAAAATGGCCACCTATTTGATTCAACCCAAAATGGCAAAGTTAGAGCGAGGAAACTGCATGATTTCTCCCACTCATAACCCCGAGTACAATTTATGAGTTATATCATACGAAAGGCAATTAAATTTACTGTAAACCTGTGCAAAGGTATTTTTGGTACAGTTCTCGGAACAAGGAGCAACAAAATCTATAGGGAGCACCCGATAAATGATTTTTTTCACTGCCCAAATAAGGTTTTTGCGCAATTCTTCCCACTCATAAGCCCAAGTACAATTTGTAGGTTATATCATTCAAAAGGCAATTAACAAAACTGAAATTAACGATAAAACGTATATGAAATATAAATAAAATAACAATTATTTACTTACTTTAAACTTAGTTATCCACTGATAAGAAAATTCGGCTATAGTAATGCAGCAGTGCTGCTTACGCTTTTTTTTATACGTACATAAATATTGGCAACTGTCCGAACAAAAATGTTGAAGTGTAAACACCTATAGGCGCACCACATCCAAAAAAATTGTATACATGTTTGTACAGCAGAGTATATAGTTTTCTTGTTGCTGGGGTGAATCGGATTTTACCGTCACGCTCTATTAAACGACCGCCACGCATCACATCACGCTCTAATGTGAAGCGCTCTATTCCGTCAGTTTGAAAAAAATGTTGGTCTTGCCGAGATTCAAAGCAGCAGATTCCATTCCCATAGACTAGCGCTTAAGCCGGTTGGGCTAATCGCATTGCTAATTTAGTATGTATGACTTGGGTATGATTCCATCCCCATACACTAGCGCTTAAGCCGGTTAGGCTACAATCGCATTGCTAATTTAGTATATTTGACTTGGGTATGATTCCATCCCCATAGACTAGCGCTTAAGCCGGTTAGGCTACAATCGCATTGCTAATTTAGTATATTTGACTTGGGTATATAAGTGTAACAGATTGTCCTACATCATAGGCTTAATCTGTTAACCCTTAAAGCGTTAAGCTAAAATATGGGCTACCGCTCATTTAGAGTTAAAAAAATATATATTTATTTTCTCAATGTTCTTTTTAAATTTTGATTCTTAGAGTTAAGAAGTACACCCAAAACATACTTAACTAATTTAAAAATTGTGTTAAATGTTTTTTAAGAATTAAAACAAATTCAAACTAAACTTAGCAGAATTTACAATTATTCAAAAACTAAATACATTAAAGCAATACTTATTGTCGTCTAAAAAATAAAATAATTACGTGCTAAACTTTTTTTTTTAAATACGAGAATTTATACAAAATTAAAACTTCGGAATGAATATCAGTCAGCTATCAGAACAAACAAGTAACAGCCGAGTGAAACAGATTCTTCTATATATGTAAGCCGTGATGAGAACACTTGCGATAGTAGACTCATTTACTCTAGCAACAGAAAACAGGCCGATAAAGCGTAAAAGACATTGCTTATATTTTTGATTTGGTCTAAACATACTCAAAGAACAACATTTTACACTCTATTGGAAGTTTCATGAACTATGGAATCATCTAAGCACGTGTTTGTGTATTTGCGTTTACAGGCGCTAACCGCGCTTAGAGATTGGGTCGTGCCGCGGCTAGCGCCGCCCGTTAAGGGTTAATGTTAATACAATGTATAGTTTAATTAGTAATATCTCTGAAATGGACAATATGCTTCCTCTTTTCATAAGTTGTGTTAAACAGTGTGCTTCCTCATTTCGTAAGTTGTGTTAATTAATAAAAAGTTTACAATTCTCCCGTGTGGTCTTAAACACACAATTACATTTTTTTTTAATACTTAAAATCTGTCAAGCCTTTTAAGAATATAGTATTTTAAGAAAAATTTAAATACAATCATTTCTGAAACATAATAACCAAGATTTATTTTCAAAAAAACTCACTTTCCAGCTGCAGCACTGTTTTCCACATATATTAATGCTGCTTCCAAACCCCTTTCTTGAGCTACCGCATTGCTGTCCACTACAAACTTTTTGATCATGCCCAAAAACTTATTCCACTCTGGTGATTTTTCATCATTAATCTGACTAAAGATCTTTTTCGCTTCTTCATATCCGTGTAGTCGTGCTTTCCAAAGCTGTAACAGAAAGACATAAAGATGTTAATAAAACAGACTAACAGAATATTACAAGTAACATTACAATTTGACTGACTAAAATGCACACTACTAGGGTTCAAATCCAAATACATGATAGTTTCACATGTGACATTATATATTAACGGTATAAACAGACGGAAAAAGTTTGTTTATTTACACAAACAGAAAGCAGTGTTTTGAAATGAGCGAACTAAAACCCTTTCAAAAGAATACTTCTATTTGACTAGGTGAAACAATTTTTTATTTCAACCCCGTTTGTCCGCCTTAAGCTTCTGGGATCCATCCTACATTTTCAGCAACAGAAAACAAAATTAATGTTTTGAAATTTAGGAATATATGCAGTATTTTTTGGAAGTTGGAAGGTCAATTTATTAACAAAACACCATACAATTTCTGAACCATTCAGAAGTTGTACCAATTTTAATAAAAGCGTTTACATAAATTACAAAATAAACCCTGGTGTTCTCCCAGTATTTATGCGCCATTGTTCTAATAGTTAGTAACAAGATATAACAAATATTTTTTCACTTTTGACTCTTAGACTGGTGCTGGTAAACAAGTTTAATTTTACAATTTTTGTCTTTTATGAACTTGTCCGTACTATTGTAGGCTAAATGTTTTAACAAAAGTAAATAAACATAAAGTTCACTATCAAAAAATTGGAACATAAAAGTTGCAAAAAATATGTAGGCTACATTGTAAACAGCAATCACTTTAACTTTTTGCACTCTATTTATTTGAGACTTGGCTCCTCCACTAGATCCAATTAAAATATGACTGTTTGAAGAAGTATTTTTATAAATGCGCCAAAAAAATACTATAAACAGTAAACATAACTTATTATCTCGGCTATCATTTTGTTCGGAATAAACCAGAGAATAAGAAAGTGTAGATAATAAATCAAAGAATTGAACTATATATTTGTAAATTATTATTTCATAAAAGTATTTGATTTATTTTTACTTGAATCACAAAATTAGATCAAACGAATTAAACCTCTCACGGACGCATGAAATACGACATTGGAAGTGCCACTTCAGGAGTGTGAGAAATTCCTAGGAGTTTTTAATTTCCTATTTGTTTGAACTTTGGTCTATAAATAGATATAAACAAGTCTATATTCAAATACTTCGAATTGTAAGTGATATCTCGAATGCAAAATGTGCTGTTTTATTGGTTGAAATCTCTCCAATTGCAAAGGTTTACAGACAATTCCATATCTTTGGAGCTATACAAGTGACTTTTGATTAGATGGCAGTTTTAGAAAGTTAAAATCTTGACGAATCCAAAGGTATCTCTATATTATTGTCAAAATATCAAAAATATTAATATCAAAATATGACAAAGTTGAGTCTTTCCATATGATTTATTCGCGTGGCATTGGCTTTTCAGAAAACTAATATTTTAAAACGATGATTACATTTTTATGTAAATATACGTTTAAAAAAAAAAATGTAAACACAAAAAGTTATAGTTTGGTTACTGTAGCCCGTGCATCACTGAGGATGGCGACATTGTCGTTGAAACGTGTTTGAGGTTGGTAAACGTATTTGTTGTGAGATTTTGTGTTCAGGTTTTATTTTATCTAGTTACTTTCTCACAAGTGAAGCTCATTAGTTATTTACAAAAATTAAAGTTTAAATCATTTCCTTTCCAACAGTTTTTGTCTTTTGAGATTAGAAGATTTTTAATGGGTGAAATATAAAATCACGATGTTACAAACGTGTTGTCGCGGCACGGAGTTACTGCCGGTTCTAGGGTTAAAGTAAAAATACAGTAGAGCCGCGGTTAACCGAGGTAATGTGGACCTCGGATAAGCAAAAACTCGGATATGACGACTCTGTCAAAAATCGAGAGGGAAACGTACGGTAAACTGGTGAAATCAATGAAAACGTAGTCAAAGATGTGAAAAAAGGCATCTACTGTATTATCAAATGAAAAACTAAAGTACAAATAAAAATAAAATACAAAATGATAAAAAGACATGCATCTATTTTTACACTAGGCCTACTCGTTTTAACTGGTTTACACTGCACATTGCCGTAACACAAGTATGAGTTTTATTGAACAACGTGACATTTAGTGAAAAAGCATTAACAAAACTGTATTGATGATTAGCAAAGCGTCCAAATGAAAATAAAATACAAATATAAAATGATAAAAAGACATACATAGGCTACAGTACATGTTCCAGTAAAACAAGAAGTCCATAAATGTTTTCTGTTAACGGAACTCGTTCGCTTAAAACTAAGCAAACGATATGCAGTATGACACACGCAATGTTTTAAGAGCGAGTGTTTAGGTTATACACAATAGAAGGTCAGATAGAAGCAGGAAGCAGGTGCAAGATAAGGAATGATGACATCACCATCGCGTAAACAATAATCACAGACGTTTGTCCACTCTTACCGCGCTACTAAGTGTATCCGACTAATATTATCTGATTAATATTATTGGTTATTCAAGTAATTTAATTGATTGTTTATTTAGTTCACTACATAAATAAATAAATTATGTTATTTATTTAGAAAATCTATCTTGAATAAAAAGTACTTGTACCGGTCAAAATACCTTAAAACGTAAAAAATTCTAATCCTATTGATGAATAGCAAAACATAGTAACTACTGTATTGTACAGTACTGTATTTAATAATGATTAAAAACTGTGCTTTTTATTTACCGGAACCATTTTTGACGAACCATTCTGTGACTAATATAAGTACAGTACAGTAGATTTGGCGCTATAAGCAGATTTCACTTTGCGCGGTTACTTTAACGCATGCTCTACCGAAAACCGAATGTTTTTATTTTTGTTTTACAATCTCGGTTAACCTGGAACTCGATTAGTCGGGGCTCGGATAACCTCGGCACTACTGTATATCTTTTGCTCGTGAGTTTAAAAAAAGTTTATTGATTTCCTTGGTTTTACAAAGATTATGTTTCCACAAGTTTAATTAAAATAGACTAGGCTAACTGCTTTCAGAAATATGAAAGTCAGAGGAGTGCTTTTCTTGACTGCTACTTTCAGTGTTATTCCTATCTATGAGAATGTATAGCTTACACAGTTTCATTATAGAGTGAATGCATTATGATATGGCAATCGTGGCCAATAACATCCTTAATTGTCTTTTAACACTCAGATTAAATAATATTTTGTAACTGTTATTTGGTTATTTTTTAGAACACAATTTTTCTATAAGTAATTAAGCCTATAAATCAAGCTCACCTTATGTTGACACCTGTCCTCAACAGCTAATTTTACATATTCCGTATCCTCTTCCATAATTCTTTCACTTTTTCAAAAAACAAAACTCTGAAAAAAATTAAAGACATTACTTAATATTTCACTTAAAGGCTACACACAGCATTTGTCCAATCAGATTATTTAAGAAAGATAATAAACTAAACAAATTAATTTAAATGATGCAAGAAGAAAACCAACTTTGAAAATCCAAATGTATAAGACTTGAGATTTTTTACAATAAGCTTATTAAATCTACATTAAATAAATAACTATTGAGCATGACTCGTAAGGAGATAATTTGAACACAAATTCTCACAGCTAGCCTAATACGTTTAGTAATTCAAACGCGTTTCAAGAACAACGTCGCTATTTTCTGTGATCCACGAGATACAATAATCAAACTAGCCTATAACTAAATCTTAACTAAGAGTTACTGAGTTAGTTATAACTCAGTATGTCTGTTGAGTCAGTAAATCTACTGCTATTAGTTATGAGATTTTGTGTTCAAGTCTAAACCTACATTTTTACACCTAATTATAGATAATATTACAGAAAACAAAACAAAGTTTTGTGCCTATTTTAGGGTACCGCAATGGTGTAGCGGACCCCATTGAGTCATAACTGTCAATCTGTATTAAAGTTTAATCATTGAAGGTTGATGATTTATTTATTTATAGATCATCAAAATCGTTAAAAACACCTCAACCTTTAACTTTTTAACCGCTCCATCTAAAAATCTGTACAAAAATACTTATTAAGTAGCCTATTATTGGTACTTTTAATGAAAATTATAGTGATCACATTAAAATAATAACTTTTAATAACAAAATTTACAATAGGCCTACACCTCCACGCCATATTGCAGAAGTGGTGCCAAACTATGTGCAAAATAAAAAACGCTCTACAACATAACTCTAATCATAATATTTAATTGAGTAGCCCATATATTTGTCGTTTTCATTATCTTGTTTGATAGGACTTGGTCTTTACAGCATTGTCAAATCTTTATGATATTAGGTTACGTACCTTTATAAACCATCGACAGTTCTTCACTTTTATGGTGACTACCGGTTTCGGAGTTCACTCACTCCATTAACGAGTCAAATATTAAAAGAAACAAAAAACAACTAAAACACAGACACGAAAAAGTCACATTATAAATACACACCAATATGGAAATACTACACAAGTGTAAAAAATCTCCCTTTATGACAACCTTGGAGGAAATGCATATTTACAACGCATTCAAATATGAACCCCATGACACATTGAATGAAAAACTGAAATATAATAATAACGTATTGTTCAACACAATTGAAACAATTAAGTCCAAATGTTCCCCCAACTCAACAGACGTCATCGGTATAAAACAAGTGGGGGTTGGCTGACCTTATATCCTTTGCCATGTGTTATCAGTTGTGACTCGATTGCTGGCCAGCACACTCGTATAATTATGTTTTAGTGTTCGTGTGTATTTATAATGTGACTTTTTCGTGTCTGTGTTTTAGTTGTTTTTTGTTTCTTTTAATATTTGACTCGTTAATGGATGAACTCCGAAACCGGTAGTCACCATAAAAGTGAAGAACTGTTGATGGTTTATAAAGGTACGTAACCTAATATTAATATTACAGTTCAGGAGGCAATATCATGAATAAATCTTTATGTTTACAAGTTACAACCAATATTAACACAATTTGAAAAATTTCACAAAAATTTCAAAATTGTATAAAGTTAAATAATATAGGCTACAATTCAAAACTGTTCTTAAACTAACTTTTAGTAAGGTGCACGCTTTTGTTTTGGCCATGCTAACCTTTCACAAATATATATTCAAACAATATATAAAATTAGTTTTTATTGAAATACAGTACAATCAACCTGTCATGTTGTGGCATTTGATATTCAAACCCTCTAATATCCGGCAGACCTACCATTAGAAAAAATTACAATAATAATATAAAATAACCAGTCGATAGTTTTGGACTTTGTAGTAACGCACTAACTTATTGAGACAGGCAATTGCGTGTGAATGAGTCAATAGCATAAAATGTTAATACAGTTGTGACTGTCTTTTTTTTCTACTATTGTCTGCGATCTACAACAATTACTATTGTTTTTATTGTGAAAGTGATTTAGGTTACCGGTACCTACTCTATCGTATTTAGTAGTGAATTTTTTATCGTTTAAACCAGCAATAGGCTATGTTAACATAGTATCCCTACTTAACATGTAGAAAATTATTTTTTAACAATGGACGGATTTTGTAAGAGATTAAACAAATTGCATTTATATAATACAAATAACAAGTATTTTACTACAAATTTAAACAAATCTTAGAAGAAACATAGCTAGAATAACTGTAGGCCTATTAGGTTGATTTTACAGTTTAGTACTGATTTGGGCTATATTTAAGATCATGTTTTAAAATCATGTTGATATTGCGGCAGAGGTGCCACCCTATGAGCGAGAAAATATTCTATATTACAGGCCTAATCATATTGTTTAATTAGGCTATCAAATTAAACGTGAATTAAATCAATGAATACACAGCAAATATAATTCAACAAATTGTAAATAAAAAAAAACCTTAAAAATAAACTTGAAACCTCACGGCAAGTTAGCAAGACATGTTAAGTAGGCCTACATATGAATTAATATTACACACATTTTTACACAACACGGTAAAATGACAAGATTGCCTTACTTCCCTATTCCAGTGCCTTTCGACTGCCTTTACCATAACAACCAAAGAGTCACTTTTTAGTTGTACACATTTATCATAAACCCAACTTTAATGAACTACCGCATACATACAGTATCGGGATGTAACAAAACACTAAATTTTCACTTTTCGGCAGACAATAAATATATAAAAATAAGTTAGGCTACTTATGAAAAATGATCGGCATACTTTCAAGACATGGGGCCTAGTAGCCTAGACTACCTAACTCCAGGTTACATTTCAACTTTCATTCTAAGAAATAATAGGCTACAATCATATTACCAGTGTGAACTTACAGTTTGTTCCTAATTTTCATAAAGCTGTACACATATCACACATTCTAATAGAGATATTATCATCAACTTTTTAAACATAAAGTTTGCCATTATTAAAATTTGCGCTAATCAAACGATTCAATTATATTAGCCTATTACAGATTTGTAAATGTAGGCCTATTTGTAAAGCTACACATAATATCGCGTATTTATAATACCTGATACAAACTACAAAAAAATAATAATAATAAATAGGCTATCTAAACAAAAAATGTATACATTTACAGTTAGGCTAATTAAACTACTAAAACAAGCCAAGAAAAACTACAAAGCCCTATTATCATAATTCAACATCCAATTAGTAGCCTACAATGTGCTCAGGTTGGCAGGACTAGGTTAATTTTTTCATAAAAAAAATCATTGTTTGCAAGAAGATATCAGCAGGGAGGCATGTTGTAAACTTATACCAGTTTTACAAATTACTAGCACATTAAATCACTTATCAGGTTATCACCATTAAACACATTTTAACTGCACAGTTTTTACAAAAATAAACAGGGGAATAATATAATTTATTTACTAAACTAACAAAGCCTAATAATGTAGCCTACACATGACCTATAAAGAAATATCATCCAAATAAAGCTCTGAATCATATTGATAATGAATTAAATAAGGTTAAATATGCGAAACTTATTTAAAAACCAAATACAATTTACTGTGTTCATAGACTACCTAGGCTAGGCTAGGCTTACTACCTATACAGCTCAGAATACTCTTCAATTTTGAGGTTAGGGTCAAGACAAAGGCTCAACCTAAGATATAATTGTGTTATGTCTTATGTCATATCTTACAAACACACATGTTGTATTATTCATGATACCAATTAATAATTAACAATATTATGTCCAATATAAATCTTGTTGACAAGATGACTCATTTGATTAAAGTTAAATACAAATACATTAGGCCTGTAACAGATTTTGACTTTTTACTATTAGACAAACTTGACGAACAAATAAATACTAATTTATCATAATGGTTACATTTTTAAACTAATAATACCGTTGAGTAAAATCTCACGAACGTAATTTACTATATATAGCAAGTTGTTACATGGAAGTAGGGCCTCAGGGTTTTCTTACCTTATGATATCAAACAAATTAATTCAAACGGTAAGAGAAGAATTTAACATTATTTCACAATAAACAACTAAAGTCAAACTTACAAATTCCTTAAAGTTGGCACTTAAATACAGTATTTGAAGAAATAAGTACGTTAACAATTTAATTTTAATCTATCAGCCACAGGTTCGTACTAGAAGGCCTGAAAGCTTCTGAATATTTCTTTTAAGTGGGTTGTTTTCAAAATGGTAACCGTCCCTGAACACGAAACATCATTGGACAATGAAACACCTACTGCCAAATGAATATCATCCTCACGTAATTATGGGAAGAGTGTTCGTAGATGTTAACATAATACTACTTCTTGTAATTTACTGTAATACATGAAACAAGTTCATTTTGTAAAACATCGAATGTATTACAGTTAAATCGAAAAAATGGGTATTGATCTACAGTATTAGGAATTGCAATACAATGTCATGAATTATTTTTACAACGGTAATAGCTGACCCGTGTGAATATTTCGTAAGTTATGTGTAGGCCTACACTTACCTGATGACCCTGATGTTAATTCAGTTAATTACGTTTATTTATTTACGTTGGTTTATAAATAACAGTCTATAAAAATGTTTAGATTTAACGCTTTACGTTGGTTTAATATGATTGACTTGCGTGATAGGTTACACTTGCATGTAAACAATCTAACAAGTAACAAGAGATAATATACCAAGAATCTAACTAACAGCTGTCATGCAGTTAAACAGATTGATACCTAATAGAAGGCGCCTTTCATTTAAGAATCATATGCACATGTAAAATTCAAATCCGTCATAAAAAATAGGGGTTTCCATTTGAAAATTTCAAAGTTGACCGCCATATTGGAAAATGGCGGCCATTTAGAAATATTTTAAAAACATATTTTTTAATTTCTCATAAAATAAGGAAAGGTTCCCCATTTAAAGTTTGCTGTAAAATTAATACTTTCTGAGATCCCAATGGTGACCCAATTAAAAAAATCACATACAATAGAAAATTTTTGAGAGGATGTATCTCATAAAGAGTTGGGTTTAGGAAAAAATTAAGTTGGCCGCCATATTGGAAAAATGGCGGAGTTTTTGGAAATTTTAATATTGTATTTTTAATGCAAGGGAAAAAGTAGGGAAGATCCCCCATTTAAAGTTTGTTGTAACTTTTATAGTTTCTGAGATACCAATGGTGGCCATCTTGAGTTGATCACCCTGTATATTGAGTTAAAAAATTTGAATCTAAAAGATTGTTAGCTGCTTTATAATTTTGCATGTTAATCAAGTTTCTACCAGTTCTTTTAATGTGCTGGTCAATATCCTCGTGGTGGTTTTTTATTAAAGTTCCTACCAGGAAAGGGTTAATTTTCTGTTTATCTTTGTTTTGAATGATGTGTCATAAGGACCTTTATTATAATATTTAAAAGTTCTAAATTTTTTAACGTTAATTTTTTTGAAGAGGGTGGTAATGTAGAGTCAACATTTATGCTATTTTCATTTACTATATCATCAATGTTTCTTTTGTTTTCATTAATTTGGGTTTGGTCTTCATCTGAAATTGTTATTTTATCTATATTGCCTATTTCTATTATTTTTGCACCGTAAGTTCTGTTTCTTCGTCTAAACAGAACACGAATGTCAAGAAAATAGCAAACCTTGTGCCTAATCTGATACACATAAAAAATGAAACATCCTAAAAAACATCTGTTAGAGGATGGTCTAAGTTAAAAACTATAATCAATTCCAAGGTTCATCGGTATAAACTTTTCTCAATCTGTTCACAAACATTCCTATTTTCTGGAAAATTCCCACTACAACAATTCTATAACAGATTGGAACTGTGTGATTTCTCATATTGACCCTATGACTGCAACATATTAAGGCTAATGTTGCTCACTTTTATATTATCAAAATACATAATGAGCAGACGGGTTTACACGCTATGATAAATCGTAACGATGTGATTGCAATGCAGTAATTTTTTTAACAACAGTGTTTCCAACGGATCAAATTTATTGTATTTTTGAATTAGCGCTATGTACGCAAGGTCTTTTTTATTCCTATCGGAGTATTCTTTGCTCTTAACGAGCCGCAAGCAGGTAAACTCCGATAAATAAATTCAGACAAGAACTCTCGAGAAGTTTGAGCTGCCATTTTCTCAATTGAATAAAAACAACACAAGGTAAAAAATCACGTAAAACGGAATCAACGAACTAGTGCGACAACCTTTCCGGTGAACGGCCCATGCAAACTGAGTGAAATCGTACTGGTTTACACATTGCAATTTATTGGTACGATTCACAGAAATTTATGCCGGCCGGCTCCAACCATTCAATCCAATTCCAATAAATCGCTACAATGTCCTGTTTACACGCTTCGATAAATTGTAACGATTCGATTGTTACGATTTATCGTAACATGTAAACTGGGCTTTACACTTAAGAAACAATAAGGATTTTAGATGTGTAAAACAAATGTGATAAAATGTTTACCAATACATCCCTGATACTATCCAGGCGACTTTTTAATACATCAGTTATTGAATAGGAATGTTGCAAACTGGCTGCATCTTAGTTTAGCTTGATGTTTGTTGAATTAAGAAAGGAATGGAACATCATTTCAAGAAAAACAATCTGTATAGAACAAATAATAATTTATTTCTTTTGTGAATCAACAAGTACATAATTATAATTAAAAATAAAAGTAAATCTTACAAAGGTAGTAACGTATTTCTGGCAAAATGTTAATGTTTGTGCAATACACAGGACAGAAATAATAATTAGCAAAAAAAAGATATTAAATAAATTAAAAAATTTTAATCAGAAGTTAATTTGATCTTTGGCTAAATTTGCTAGTGATTTAACCTTATGAAATTTTCTGACTAATTTACTCTTTCCTCGAACAATATTTGAAAAGTACTAGAAGCCATGTCCATTTTGCCTCAGTTGATCGATCAAATTTAATGGACGAGAAAATAAATTTTTAACAGAGAATAGATATTGCAAATTGTACATTTTTTACAAGGAAAGATTGTAAAAGTTTAAAATTGAATACTGTACGTATTATTGTACTAAATACTGTACGCATATTTCTTATTTAGAAGAAATAATTTTTGGGGGTAAACTTAAAGAAGTAAATATCACTAAATAAATTTAAAAAATATTTTTATCCAATAACCTTCAACTATAGTTTTCCCAACATAAATTGCAAAAGACATGGAAGTCAATACTGGAATATGATTTGCACTAATTTTATGAAATAAACACATTAAAACATAATTTAAAAACATGTTAAAAGTAAAAAAAGAAGAAAAACAGAAGATATAAACACCTGAATGAAATGTTACCTAACAAAAAAAGACGTTCTCGTTATTTTTGAAGGAGTTTTACCAAGAAATTCACAAAATATTTTTATAGATTTCCAGTTGTGGCAACGAGTGAACAATTTTACATAGGTTTGTTTCTACTTTTTTTAAACTAATATGTATGTTTTTATATCATATAACTATTTTGTTTACTTTTTATTCAAATTTGTACTTGAAGTTTTACGTAAAGTTCCGATCATGGGATACTGTACAGAACCCTTTCTATACTCATAATCACGACTGTTATTTTTTCTTTATAATAAAGGTATGGGATTAATAATAACCCCAAAGCAAGAATGATAAATAATGTTAAATGTTCAAATCAAATTATTTTGTAAATTTTATAACATCAGTTATAATAAAGGTTAAAAGAACCAGCAAGGCTCAGGTCTGCACTTTAATAAAAACCTAACCAAAAAGTTAGAAATACAAATAATTGCTTCAAAGTTTGAAATCAGCTGTTAATAAAATATTGGAGCACACAGCTGTTTTATCTGTTATTTTATTCAATTGGTTGCTATGGTAATAAATGTAAATACATGGTGTTAGTTCATCAGTCTAGGCCTAGCCTAAGATTTTTTCCGACTAAACTTTCAAATATTGAAATAAAAAATGTTTTTATCGAAATGAATTGTAGCCTATGTTACTCAGGGATAGTGTAGCTTTTTATTAGTAAAACTATTTTTTCAATCGGTTCAGTAATTCCAGAGATTACCCCTACATACAAACAAATTTTATCTCTTTATAATACTAGTATAGACAATTAGTTCTGTCCTGCCAGCACAATTATTATTATAATATAAAACTTTCAATAATATTTCACTTAAAGTTAGTTAAAGTAAAACCTTGAATACAAGCTAATCTATACCGATCCTACTTTGGATAATACAGATAGCCACAGGAAATCTGTACTGACGTAATTTTGTTATTTCATTTATATCTTTATAGGTTAAGTTGTACATAGGCCTATCTAAAAAAAAACAGGTTATTTTCATAACCTGTACGTCAAGATGTAAAGATCGGTGGACCAAATTTCCTATGTATACAAAGATTGCAGTTTAAAATCAGGAACATAATCAAGGCACTAAATTTGAGCAATACTAATTCTTAATCTTAATATACATAATGATTATAACAAAAAGGATTAAACTTTCCGGCTGAAACATAAAAGTGTTTCCGGCTGAAAAAGTAATCTTTATGACAATGAAATATCAAGACATATCCAGTAGAGTCCCGCTATTCCTAACCTCGCTATTCCGAACATAATTAGAGCCAGAGCTAGATGAAAATATCTGAAACCAAATTGGAATGAAAGCGGGTTACTTAGAGTACATATCGGCTCCATTTATACAATTCTGTAGAATCATTTTTAATCACTGATAAACACAAAAAATAACTAATTTAGACACATTATGTTTTGATTAACGTAAATTGACAACATAGTCCCAATGGGCCTGTTGGAATTGTCCGGTTTTGTTTCCTCCGCGTTTTCCATCCGTTTTACAGGAAGGAAGTTACCGCAACAGGCGTCAGGTGAAACGGATACCGGGTAATTTAGAAAGAAGGAAGGATTAGATACAACAGCTAGGCATCAGTAGTGTTGTGGCCACCTTCCGGTTGCGTCATCCGTTTTTTTCTACCGTTTTCATTATTTCAAGGGAATTTTATTTTTTCCCGATCTTTTGTCAAGACGATGCGGTACTAACGGACAGACTGCGGGTTGACAAAAACGGACAGTTCGAACAACCTAGCCCTCCCCTTCCGTTTTTAGAAGAAAACGGAATTGTAACGCAACGGAAGGAAAAAAACGGATGGTGTAAATCTACACTAAGAAATAAACTCGGTGATTTTTTTTGACAAAGAGCACTGAATCGACTTGAGGATGCAATGTTCCGCCATCGCTGCATGAACATAACATCATTTGGTGTTGATGAAGAGTGTTGTTCGACGTAGTGTAAGGCGAGGCCAAGAGCATTTTCCCCGTCTGCCTTGTCAAGAACGTATGCCTTAACAAGTCGATATGTTGATATTATTCATGAAATCCGCCTATTCCGAATTCTCGCTAAACCGAACAGAGTTGGTCCCAATTAGTTCGGAACAGCGGGACTCTATTGTATAATCTAAAAACTTAATTATATTACCTAGTTACACAAATCTATTGATCTTGAGCAACAATTCAATAACAAGTTCAAACAAAACAAGATGAGATAGACAAATTTAAAGAGAAGCAAGATCAAATAAGAAGACGTTTACACTTACCTAGAATAGCCATTCCCTCCAATGTCCAATTAATAAATTCCCCTCCCCAAATTAAAAAGTTCCTACTAATAGTTGCCCATGTGGTGCAGCCCATCCAGGAAGTCTGAGAATATTTTCAGTAAAGGAAAAATTAAAACTTCAAATATCTTGTTTTACATATCTTTCGATTCAAAACTAGAACAGTTTTCAAATAACCTATACAAATTATTTTAGTAAAAAAAAAAAATCATGAGAACAAAACAAGATCCTAAACTACATTTACTGATGCGATAGTTAATTTTTACGCTCATTCATTTTATACTAATAGCCTAGAGTTGTCTTGAGAATTGAGATTATCGCCTAACTTTGACCTGCCCAACTCTGCTGTCCAAACCAAGTGTGGCAACAATACACCATATTAGGCTCGACTTGCAAAATGGTTGACAGAAAGGAGATGATAGAGAATTTAAAAACTATGCATTTTGATGCACGGTTTATAGATGGACCTGCATACCTCGATATAAATAAAATGTTGGCCAGTCTATACTTTGAAGAAGAAGAAGAAGAACTACTTGGTGTATATCATTTAACTGAGGCTCATGGAGCATCGCTTCGCATGAGAACAGTCATTCAATACAATTGTAAAGAAGTAAAGATGCTGAAAAATACTTCAAATAAAATAGAGCAAGGCGTAGACAAAGAATATATTAAATTTGTTAGTGAATTGGCAAAGGAAGAAGAAAAAGGAATGTTGCGAAGGCTCAGAGAAATGCCTAAAGAATGGACAATAGTTCGAGTAACACAAGAACATAGTCCGGAAGAGGTAACAGTAAGCCACGACCAAGTCGTTTACATAACTTAAGGCTTCCTTGCGGTTCGGAATTATACCTTAACGTGCCTGTATGTGTTACCGTCGACAATCCTAAAGGAACAGATCAAAATATGCCGTTTATATGCGAAATCGTTGACGATGCGGTCAACAATAAGCTATGCAGAAGAAATCTGCCTGCCAAAATAATTCGAAAAATGAGGGACAAGGCTGCAAAACAGATAAAAGCAGCAGTTGTAGAAATTTCAGAAGGATGGCTTAGAGAATGGAGATGTTTGTTTCTTGGGGAATTGTGTAATACTTCATATAAGGATCAAGTAAGAAAGTGTGTCGAACCTTTTTTGTTGTCACAAATTGTATGCAATAGCAAACGGTTGTGCCCACGAAGTTCTTGCAGCTGTTTCTCAAATTGTTACAGACAGTGACCTGTGTCAGGAGATAGTGCAGACAATTTTAAAGTTGAAATCAAACTTAGGCCAGTTAATGTTGGTAAAAAGATATCCTGTTTTGCTTATTGTCGAAGAGAAATTGGATCTTTTGCCTTGGGAAATGACAGGCATCTTAATGAGGCATCCTGTATCACGAGTACCATCTATACATTTTGCGCGTGCCTTGTTCAAAGAACATCAACAATATATTGTAGATGGGAACAGGATAATCCATCAGTCGGATCTAGGCTTCTACATAATTAATCCTGATAATGACTTGAAAGAAATGGAAAAAAAACTTGTAAAGTTCCTTGAAAAGCGAATGCCTGAGTAGAAAGGTATCATAGGCATTCCTTCTTTGCCAGAAGAATTTGCTTCTGCACTTAAGGATCATCATCTTGTTCTATACTGTGGACATGGAAGTGGCACAAATTTCCTCCAGGGCAAACAGATTGAGGATTTGCGAGTGGTGGCCATGCCTATGCTGTTTGGATGTAGCAGTGTGCAATTACAACACCCTGGTGGACGTGCCCAGACTTCGGATAATTATCTTATTGCTGGCAGTGGGTGTGTATTAGGAATGTTGTGGGCGATGAAGAGTGAAGAGTGGGATGCTATGAGAGCGGCGTTACTCAACAGCTGGCTGCCGGGTGAACCTATCGATCTGTCAGATTTTAAAGCATCGGGAGAAAAAATAGAAATTGCAAGATATGAACCAGAATTGTTACGAGTAATGAAACGCAGTAGAGATGTTGCAAACTCGCACAACAATTCAGCAGCACTAGTATCTCGTGGAATACCAATCAAAATGAGCTATGTATCCAATCCCTAGCCATACACTTTATCTTACTGAATTTAAATTTCTTATAATAACAAAGTTGAAATGCATTTCTAAGTTTTCTTTTTGTACTTCTCATTTCTTGAATTATTTGACAAATGCCAACATAATAATATATAGTCCTGTAACTCAAATTTAAACCGATTCAATATTTAATTCTCCATGAACAAATAAATGTTTAGTAGAAACTTTTACCTACGTGTGGGCATTTGTTGGGTGGTTTGAGAAAGAAGTACAAAAAGTTGTAAAGTATCTAGGCCTATTTAGATTTGTGTAACATTTCAGGATGGTCATATTTACATAATTTTTAGGTTTTAAATACATTAATTCCAACTACCAAAATGCCATACACTGTAGTTAATATATACAAAAAAATATATAGTGTGGTATTAAAGGCCCCTCCCCTTCTTTACTTTTGTAAGATCTTAAATAGCCTAACCTTTATGGGACAGTCAACTGGTCACCTGAACTTTCTTTTACGATAGTTTGGAAATTTGCCTCTTTTCCTAAAGTGGGAAATTCAGGGTATTCAAAATTGTCAAATTTTTACCCATATCTTGCGGCCAAAACTAGGGCAATCATGAAATATTTTTGAACAACTCTAACTGAAATGGCACAAAAAATATATTTTCAATTTTTATTATCAGTAGGGAGGGCATAAAATATCAAAAGTATTTTTAAAAGTTGAAACATTAGGGAAGAATTTCTTTTTTTACAAAGTATAAAATACATTTTTTATTGTTTCAAGTTTTTTTAAAGGAAGTTTTTTTCAAGTTTTTTATAATTACAAATTCTTAAAATACATTTGTGCTGCCATTTTGGTAAAGGTCGCCCAAAATATATTTCCAGATAGCCATTTTTAGTTCCTCCTGCCAAGGTTGTCTTCAACAACGAAAACATGTAGTACAGCCTAGTACCAAAATTAGTAAAAAATTACACAATCAATGAAGTTCATTTCTTATAAGGTGTACACTATATGCAGATGATGCTGTTATTATAGCGGATCGTCCAGAAATTTTGCTAGATATGATCGACAGGCTAGAGATTTACTGTGATTTATGGAACTTAGAATTAAATTTAAGTAAGTCTGAAATTGTGATTTTTAGGAATGGAGGTAGAGTAGCAAAAAAAGAGCAACGGAAATTTGAAGGGGAGCGTATAGAAATTGTAAAAGAATACAAATATTTAGGTGTATGGTTAAGTTGAAAGCTATCCTGGGGCAGACAAATGCAAGACAGATTAGGGGCAGCTAAATTTGGTATAAATGTAACATATAGTAAGTTACTGAATAATAATAATGTACCAATGTCTGTAAAAATTTAGGTTTTTAAAGCAGTATTTAGGGCTGTATGCAGCGCAAGTATGGGGTTATGTGCAATCTCAAATAGTTGAAAAATTGTATACATTTTTTATTAAAAAGCTGCTTATGTTACCAAAAAATACGCCTGACTTTATAATATATTCTGACATGGGAGAGAGTCAATTGTTCTTATATACTATTTCATTACATTTCAAGTATATACAGAAAGTGTTTAAGTTAAATGATCATAGGCTGCCAAAATTGCTTGCAAATGAAATTATTAATAAAAATATATTCTGGTATAACAATGTCCAGACACTTTGTAAAAAAACATAACCTTGATTCTTTTCAATATTTAGAAGAAAATGGTGAAATGACTGCTATAGAAAACATATTGAATTGTATTAAGACTGATTTAAAAAATAATGTATTGCAAAAAGCTTGTAATTCTGTTTATCATGGTATGTATAAAGAGTTAGATTTTGATTTAGGAAAGAGGAATTACATGATAGACGGTTGTAGTATTTATTTTGTTTCAACAATTTTTAAGTTAAGAGGGCAAGCTTTAAATTTAAATTTTAGGGTTGACCGGCCTGAAGAGTCACTGTGTAACAGGTTAGAAATTGAGGACACATACCATTATGTTGGTGTGTGTCCAATATTTAAAGAGATTAGAATTACATGGTTGGGTTCAGAAACACTAAGTATAAAAGATTACAAAGAATATTTGAATGGTAGAAATTGGAATTGTTTAGTTATCATATTAGAGCATACAAATACAGACGTTAGTCGAGTATTATAATTATTGATTGCTAGCTTTTATGTACACAGCCATAATTTTTGTTTAATGTTTACTGGTTTTTTGTTTTGTTTTTGTTGAGTGACAATGTGGATTATTTTTGTATAATTGTTCTTGTTTTGATTGGTTATGTATCATTTTAGTAATTATAAAATTGTATGTGTTTGAATAGCAACTCTACAGACGGACATTTGACCATGTAACTGAGTTTGCTTAGAGATTATTTTATTTTGTTATTTGTAAAATGTAAAGATTTTGGGAAATAAACTCATTATTATTATTACTAATAGCCTAGTTTCTTGCTCAAACACATTTGAAATTTCCCTCCATGTTGGATTGAAAATGTTATTCTTGAAAAGATCCTCCTTAAAAATCTGTAAAATACACCCGAAAAATCTCGTGAAATTTTCAAAGCCTAATTTTCCTCTATGTTACTCGGTGGACACCCCGACACTTACTTATTACGGTGGAGGCGTCTAATCAACTATAGTGGTTTTGAACAATTACAGTGGTGACAGTGGTGATTTAAATTGTTCCATTTACAGTGTCTCCAGCTTCCGACTGTTGGCAAATTTGAATTGTTTTATGTCTAAATGTACAGTTTCATTTAAATAAAACCGAACAAAAATATTTTAGAAACTAATTTCTCTACTACAGACAAGATGGAATCTTAACCAAATTTCAACATTTATGTATTTTGCTTTACGCTTCATTTATATTGATACATTCATTATATTTCCATCAATTATTGTATGAATTTTTCTGAAGTTATATTAGAGGAATAGCTGCCGCTGCTTTTCACTGATGCTTGAGCTAAGGTTAAAAACAAATCATCTTATTAAACCATAACCTATGTAAAGAATTTAAAATCGTTGAAAATTTAACATAGGCTAACTATTTTTTAACGATAATGTAAACTATTTTATCAAATGTAAACTACATGTTAAATTGTTCTATTAGAGGAGTTTTGATTTGGCCTCGCACGGAAGTCTAGAATCCGGCTGTAGTGTAACCACAGCCTAAGGGTACGTAAAATGTCTGTAATAGCTTCTTTACAGCACTCGAGTGATTAATCCTTACCCTAGTACTTTAAAGAAGACAATTACACTTTTATCTGAATATATATTGCTAAGGTCAAGGGTAATTACAAATATAATTAAGATTTAGAACAAACCCAGATATATTTGTTTTTCTCCTTCAAAAACAAAAGAGTTTTTCGGGTTTTGCCAAAACACAAGGCCTAGGCCTAAATAAATCATTTGTATTGTAGATAAAGTATTGGGTTAAATTGTGAAAATTTAAGTACAAACCAATTTTTAAGATATAAACGTCATTGGCTGACAGAAGTGTCCTAACCTAATCTTTCTCTACAATAATGCCAAGGTTAATCAGTTCATGTTATAGTCTCAGTAAGACGTTCATTTTGTCGTCCACATACTATGTATTAACTGATACATTTTATCTGCTCAGGTAAGTGTTTGGCATGTCTTTATGGGCCAAAAATCACAGATCTAGAATAATGGAATTCTATTGAGTGTGCAAATACAAAAATGTAAAATTCACTGGTACAATAGTACAATATAAACCTATAAAAATTATAAACTATATTCGTAAACCTAATTAATAAAGTCTTAAATATTAACAGAGTTTATAACAATTGATATAGAGTTTAGTTGTCTGCACACCAGGTGTACGCGTTCTGGAATATTCGTTGCCACGGAGACACTGTCAGTTCGGTCTTCTTTATCCAATCCGGAGGTAGATATGGCCATTGCCATAACTGTGTGCATCTTTCGGGATGAGGCATCATTGCAAGATGGCGTCCGTTTTCAGAACATAGCCCTGCAAGTCCACCTGGTTGGATGAGATAACTTATGTTAAAATCAAACAACAAAAAAACACACACAAAAAATCGTTTGTCTTTAACCTTCCAAGTGTCCACTGGATTTTCTGCACGGTTCACCCTTTTTAGTGGTTTAGCTTAAGTTATAAAAATCTAAATAAATATAAAAAATGATAGTGTATTTTTATTGTTTTATATACCATTCTGTTCAGAAAGTGTCATTCGAATTTTAATACGCCATTTATATGAATTTTTAAAATATAAAAAGGTGTAAATGTATACAGTAAAACTTCAATTATCCGAACTCCAACTATCCGAATCCTTTCAGAATTTCAGAAAAATAATTAAGACAGGAATGTACGGCGATTCGCAAAATAATGATTCTGTCTACCCGTGCTATTGTCCTATTGAAGCTCGTGTAGGTGCCTGGTGTCAAACAGATTATATTTCAATCAAACAGTTTACTTTGACCGAGATGTTCAGCAAGCAATGACATTCATTTATGTACATACGTTTAACATGTAAAAGTGTTACCTTTACATTTAGTAAATTAAAGGCTCTTTTTATTTAAAAATACAATATTTTTGTTCTCCCATTTTCAACATACGTACAGTAATTAATTAACCTTTTCGGGGCTAACATAGGCTAAATCCTAATTCATGCTCAGACTCTAGATTATTTCAAGCATGGGACAATGCGTCTGGTTTTGTCTGCCTAGTGCTAGCGAGAGGTTTATTTTATTCGTAATTTAGTGAAATGTATTTATATAAAATAAGGTTATTTTAACATTCTCAAGTATACAGTTCAACTAATGATTTATTCTCTACAATTTTTTATAATCAAATTTAAATTTTGGATAAAGAATATATTCCTAATTCATTTTTCAAAATCGGTTTCTACAAAACCTAGTAAGTGCGGTCTGGCAACGTGATTTTAATTTATTATCTTTATTTTCTACTTTTAGCTAGTACCTCCTGTCGATAGTCGAAATAGTTAATTTTAAAGCTAATATATTGTAATATCGTAGTAAATGCCAGTAAAAGAATTATATTAGTTGCGTTCGCGATGATAATACTCAAGTGCTAAAGTTATCAAACGTGTATACGTGACCGTAGTATGTGCGGATGGTAGTGACTGGAGAGTTGCGTAAATGCAAAACCAGCCCCGAAAAGGTTAAAATAGACCCTTTTTGTCAGGAAAATCCCATTATCCGAATTTTTATCCGAATGGGGTCCGGTCCTAATTGATTCGGATAACTGGAGTTCTACTGTAGTAAAAAATGTACAAAATAATTTACTTTGGAAAAGTTTTGTGGTAGTTAAATATTTAAAAAATTTTATCACTATAGAAAATTTTTAAGTTATGAGCAGTTTTATAGGCCGCCATTTTGTGTGTGCTTGGATGATAAGAAGTCTATCAGCTGATAATGCAGAGCCGGTGCAGAAACTTGTCTGTTGGACTTTAAATATTGTTTAAGTGCGCAAGTGTTATATGGAGTACTGTCATTTGTTGTTTTGTGTTTATGTTGAACTTTTTGTTTGAGTGTATTAATCACCCGAAGATGGACGGTTAATGTCCGAAACACGTGTTTTGTAATGAATAGAATTTAAGTTGAAGAACACTTAAAATAAGTGTTGGAGATAAGTGATAGTAACAAGCTGTTTATTATAAGCACATCAGGTTGCTCCAGATTAATAATTGCAGTGATTTTTTGTTAAACACAGAGACGTTACGTTTTACATAGTGAAAAACTTTTACGAAAAAAATTACTAACTCAAGGAAATTGCCAATAAAGATAAAGTAGCCTACTTGTACTTACCCATACTACCATTAGGGTTCATTGGATATTCTTCCGTAGGAACTCCATTGTCATCGACATACTTCAAAGCCAAACAATTCTTTCTGTCCAGTTCCGTATACACTTTAGTGTCGCCGAAGGTAAACTGACCTGGAAGAACATTTAGAATTGGTTTACTGTAACCACCACACTTTGTGTAAAACTGCGTAATGCCTTGCAATACTATGACCATTATCACATATATTATTTCTCAAGGCCATTTTTTTGTCCGTACGCCATAACTCCCTTAATACATCATCAAATTACATGAATGAGGCATCATTTTAAAGCTTTCCTTAACCGCTAAACCGGAAAAATATACAAAATACATTTATACGAAAAAAATAAGAAATAAAGAATCCGAAAGTAACAGTGATGTAAGATCAAGTAAGTTGTAGGGATGTTTTCCTGGCATTGGCAGCACTGATGATAACAATACCCAGCTGGAGAGCTGCCGTTACGTCACTACATTGCTATTTTTAATTAATATACGCACTATACGATACTAAATTTATGGTGTGTACTTTAAATAAGTGGGATTTAAGTAAGTTAGAATGTGAATGCTTCGCACGGGTCAGCTAGTTTAAATTGAAACATTTTAAAGGTTTTCTAAGAGTTCAAAATATTTACTTAAGTACAGGAAAACCTGTCATATCCGGCCTCTCGATATCCAGTCGACATACTACGGTTAAAAAATCAATAATAGTAAAAAAATTACCAGTCAATAGTTTTAAGCCATGTTAGTGCACTAATTTGTTGACTTGAACTATACCATATGACCGTGTCACAGACCCCTGGCAACAGTTTGTCTTTGCTATATTAGCTTAGTGCTGACCTAGCTCCCATATGCTAATGTTTCTGAATGTGTTCTACTACTGATTTGTATAGTTTTTGTTGTGACAGTGAGCCTGGACTATAATGTAGTAAAGTGGTTTACATTACTTATGGTATCGTTTTTAGTACTTAATTTTTAATTTGTGAATAAACTACAAATACGGTAGGAAAAAAATATTTGTGATTAAGTGTGTAACATACGACATTTTAAATAAAGGACATTCGGAAGATAATATCAGTCGTACATTATGTCCTTAAGGGTCGGCTCTAGTAAAACAGAAAGCAACCTGCGACTCCCTATAGGTTACGTAGACATTGCTCATCCTAAATCCATTTAAAACCCGCAATTATTCAAATAGCGTTTTTTTTAAAATACCAAACTCTTGGGGACAATATTCTTCATCCGAATGGCTTGGTAATTTTTCGCTATAATTAATAGTTACAACGTACAAAAATATTTAAAATCACCTTATAGTGGCGGTAGGTTACACGGACATTGCTCAGCCTAAATCCATTTAAAACGCGCAATTGTTCAAATAGCGTTTAAAAAAAAAACCAAACTCTTGGGGACGAAATTCTTCATGCGAATGGCTTGGTAGTTTTTCGCTATAATTAATAGTGACAACATAAAAAAATATTAAAAATCAATGTTTTAAATTGTTAATAAATATTAAACAAAATATTTTTCTTAGTTTTGAAAAAGCCATTTGCATGCATATTGACCATAGCTTTAAAATGACATATCGTTTATAATTGTCCGATCAAAAATAAAGGAAAAATTTGGATTTTAATTTAACATTGGTGTTATGGAGTGTTAGCCAACATGGCCGACAGCTAGAGCCGACCCTTAACCCTGTAAATGGCAGACTGCACTTTGGGATGCTCTCTCGGGCGTAGAACACAACCAGCTCGAACAATAGTGAGAATTTGCATATTCCGTTATTTAATACACTTAAAATCATCCAGTCGTAATAAAACCGGCACCGTTGGAAAGCTAATCAATTAAACTTTAACTTTTGTATTTAAAACTTTTTCGTAAAACGTATATTTACATACGTAATCATCATTTTAAAATATGCAGATCGGGTTACAGCTGTTTCCGTGCGCGAATATGCATACAATTATACTGTTCAAGACAGTACAAGACCATGTCCAAGACCATCTCTACATGTCCAAGACCATTTACAGAAGTATTTCTATCGAGATTATAAATATACCATTGGATTCCTCAAGATTTTATCTTTCTAATAGTGCCTTCCAATCAGATGTCACTATTTTACACGATTTCTGTAAACCTTGCGATTGAACAGTTTTTCAACCAATGAAACAGCCCATTTGTCAACCGAGATAACGCCTACTATATCACATGTTTTGACAGATTTCTTTACACCATTTTGTAGAGAACAATTTGACCTTTCCAACGGTGGGAATTAAACTAGAATAAACCAGTTTTTTGTACGTCTCGACAGCAGTGTAAAGTACATAATTAGGGCATTCTGGTGAGACCGTCTGGTGCTCTCGCTCCCACGTTATTCAAATGACCCTTCCTGCCCATAGTATATCATCGGCGAAGTTTTATTAGATTGATGTCATTTTGTTATTCAAATAAAGATAACTCAAACACTTTAGTGAACTAAGGAAAGACAAGTATACTGTTGTTTTCTTTGATTTATCCTCTACACTTTGTTATAATAATATTTCATTTCTGGGCAAAGCATATATTAGTAATTTACGTTTCAAACTAGGCCTAGTTTTGTTAGCGATCGTGTATTTGGAATATAAAAACTGGTTTTTCAAAATAAGAAATTTGAAATTGATAAATGTTTCTATACAGTTTTATTTAGAACTAAATTACAAAACTTTTTTACGCTTACGAAAAAATTACAAAAAATGTTTACTACTTGTTATTTAGGCCTAAAGTTGAACCTTTTCCTTTCGTTACTGGACATCTTTTGCTTTCTAAGGTTTTGCTTTGTTAACAATTTTAAAAGAAACTAATTTTTAGAGGCATATTTGAATTCTTTGAAGTTTTTTCTACAAAAAAGCTATGAAACACTTTTGGATTGTTGTTCATTTACTATTTTTTTAGAATTTAAAAAAAATACTTGCAAAACGCTAAAAACCGGCTTTTTAATTTTCGCTATAGCACTGCCATATGTAGGGTTAACTAAGTGAATTTTGTATAACTATATAATATTATAATTAATTTCCCCAAATATTATTGTCATCACCCAACAATCATCCACAAAAAAGTATAAATCATGCCTATTTCATAACAATCATTTCACCATGCAAATAAAAATTACGAATCAATCGGGAAAAACCGTACACAAACCAAATAATGTGAAACAACAACCAATTTGTTCCACTTCTTGAAGTACGGTCAAAAGCGAATAGTGTGAAAGGAGCTGTACTAGAACTGTATTCAGACTTAGATTTTTGAACCAGATGCACCTGCATTATATAGAGTGTTAAAACTGTTTTAAAATCAAGCTAGATCTTACAATATATTCTCACAAAAACAGTAAGTGTATATTATTTGTTTGTAAATAGCGAGTCATTAGACGATAAATAATATTCTAAATCTTGAAAGATAGACTTCCACGGTCTCAAACGGTATTATTATGTACTTGGTTTTCGGAGATCGACTAGTGCCTGCATGTTGAGTACAGCCGACGTTTCGGGCACTTTACAGATGTCCATTTTCAAGGCTTCACAAATTTAATGTCAAGCGAAGCGAAAAGGCCTGAGGTTATATAGTCCTGGGAGTGGACCGTTTATGCCTTTGTCGGGCGGCCGGTTGAGTACCCGGGATTGTTTAGAGATGTCAATTTCAATAAGTTTGTTGTGACAGTTGGTATTTCTAGAAAATTCTAAGCTGTGTTGTGTTTTTATTTTCGAAATAACGGGTTTCTAAGTGATACTTAGTTCATAGCCATGGTCTTTATTAAAGTTGTTTTATGTTTTCTTATGTCTATTGCCTCTGCATACAGAAAAAGTAAGTGTATAAATTATTATTTAATTTTAAGAGTAGTTATCCCGTTTCATCTCTTTAACTTAATTAATCGATGTTTGCAAATGGTTTTTTTTCATACCACTTAAGAAATATTTAACAATTTTAGCTTCATAGCTTGTAGTAAGTTATTTATATTTATTGTACATGAATAGCAACCTCATTTTGACCCCTTAGACTGTAGAATTGTAATGTATAAACACTCCAGGTAGGCTAGGCATATTAGGATTTTCAGAAACAAGTTTTGCTGTAGTTTTGATTTTCTCATCCTTTATGTTTTTTGGGTAGCTGAACACGAATTTGAAGTTTGCTGGCAAAAATTTTGCCTGGAACTTTGTTTTTTGGGCACTTTTTGAAATATTTTTTTCAGTGTTCAGTCTGTATCTCAAAAAGGAAGTGTTTTCTCGACAAAACCATTCTACATAACATTGAAGTATACAAAATTGCCTACATTTCTTATACAAAACGGTTTTTTGTAAGACTAACCGTTTTGCCGTTAGAGCGCGCCCAAAAGGGGCCATATTTCCATAATTCCATATTATTCTATGTATTATGAAACACTCATTAAATAAATGCATTTTGTTCATTTGTATCAATTTTTTAATTACTTTCCCTATAGTCATTATTCATGTAAGGTATACTGGGTCCGTGAATGTTTTTTTTGGAGCGCTCTAGTGGAAAAACGGGTAGTTAAAAATCACTGGGTTAGTCATCCAAAGAAAAATGTTATTTATGAGAAATGTACTGTTATATAATATAAATTGTATAATGTAATAAATTGTTGCAACAGTTAAGTATCACAGCAAGGGTGATTTCCGCGTAAACGGTAAATTTCACTAGATATGAAAAATGGCCCCTTTTTGGCGCGCTCTAGTGGCGAATAGTCTTACAAAAAACATTAAGTACAAGAAATTTAGGCAATTTTTTCTACTTTAATTTTGTATAGAATGGGTTTGTCGATAAAGCGCTTCCTTTTTGAGTTATAGGCCAAAAACTGAAAAAGTTCCAAAATTTGGCCAAAAAATGCTAAAAAAACAGAGTTCCGAGCAAAATTTTTGTCAGCAAACTTCAAATTCGTGATCAGCGACCAAAAAAACATAAAGGGTGAGAAAATCAAAACTATAGCAAAACTTGTTTCTAAGCCCCCATTTTTTTGTTAAATTAATAATATTGATAAACTGAAATTTTGAGTGAAATAGATCGAATAGTTTTTGAGTCTTATACAAAGAAACAAACATTTATTTTTATATTTAGGATTATTTATTTCCTATTTAAAAATTTACTCATTGGTTTGTTATTTGTCTTCTAATTTATTTTTATGTTAATTGTTTAATGCCTTGTTAGTATTTGACTTGTCTAAATACAAATGTAAAATCACTGGAAATAATACGATTATTCATCACAGTTTAACACATTTAAACAAAACTTTAATAGGACGAAAGCAAATAAATTTGCATACCTTCTCCATGCGCTACCCAGACTCCAAAAACGCTGCCTTCCATTCCTTTCAGCATAATAGCAGGTGACTTGTTAATACGCACTGTACTGAAACGACATTCAAACCTTCCCGATGCATTATGGTCAAGTACGATATCCGGCCGCACGACTCCACTTTCTGGTATTACTGGGCCTTAACAGCATACATATATAAAATAATACATAGAGGTTAAACAAATTGTTGTTTTATATTTGATTTATTTTTCCAATTTTAAAAAAAATTTATTTTTGTATAATCAAAACTTAAACGCCTATCTTATATTCTAACAAGAGTAATTATTGAAAGTAAGAATGTACACTTTAAAACTAAAACTGCTCTCAGATTGTATATAATACTTTATTTCCTTATATTATATTATTTCTAAAAGGTGTTTTTTTGTCGCTAAGCGATATCTCCCTTAATTCTTCATCAAAATGAATTATTCCAGCATCATTTTAAAGGTTACGTTTCACGCTGTTGAAGAAAAACAGCTTAAAATTCATGTTTTCGGTACAAAAATTGATTAAAAAAACTTTTATATTATACTCCATATGGTTCCTAATGATGAAAGGTGCCATCTATTAAC
>JAGFPH010001127.1:233503-248090 GCA_018207615.1 Philaenus spumarius
CAATTTTAACAACAGAATTTATTCAAGACATCTTAAAGGCTACGAATATACTAAAAATAATAAAATAGCTGATAAATAGAATTTAATTTCAATGATTACCTGCATAACTAAAACCACCAGGAAAAATAAGTCCTCTGAATTTATCAATTGTTATTTTTTTGTCGAGTAGATCTTGCATCGTTACGTCCCATGTTTCAAAACCAGCCATGTATAAGGAGGCCGCCATCTCTCTGTCTCCGTTGGTTCCTTCTTCTCTCAACACTGCTACACGAGGGGCTAAACAGATAAAGATTTTGTTACTGTTTTAACCTGAGGCTCTGTTATCCTTTAAGCTAAAAGGATAATTTTACGTTACCTTAAATGTACAATATTCGGACAAAGGCGATCATCTGAATATTCCAGTTTTTTATGGTCTTGGAAATTTTTTAAAACAAACAAATATAATTTGGGGAACGATACTAACTTAGCCCAAAGTATCTTTTGAAGCAATCGGAAATTTTGAGTGTCCAATAAAAATGAGGGATTTTGGGGGCAACTCAAAATTTTTAAATGGTAAGTATGGTCGTGTGATACCTCATTTTAAAGGCCTATTTAAGACTAGGAAAATAAGGAAAAAGAGTTTTTAGAAAAAATTTCAAGAGTCAAAAAATGTTTATTTCAAAGTGCTTGACCTAAAAAATTGCTTCCAAATCGATTTTGTAAATTTTAAGTCGACTCCTACATATTACAAAATTTAAAATTTACAAAATCGATTTGAAAGCAATTTTTTTTGTCAAGCACTTTGAATAAACATTTTTTGTCTCCTGAAATTTTTTCTAAAAACTCTTCCTTTTCGAGATATTAGCAACTTTAAGTCGATTTATTTCAACACGTTTAGGGCCGCCATTTTGTTTTGGGTGGTCCGATTTTTATTTTCTTATCATCATTTTCCTAGTCTTAAATATACCTTTAAAATGAGGTATCACATTACCATACTTCCCATTTAAAAATTCTGAGTTGCCCCCAAAATCCACCATTTTTAGGGAACATTCAAAATTTTTGGTTGCTTTAAAAGATACTTTGGGCTAAGTTAGTATCGTTCCCCAAACGAAAGTTAAAGGGGGGAATTGGGACTTTTAAGACACCTGGTACTCAACGAGGTCGTCAAACATTAAAATTAATTCACAAAACACACATAACACATTTCACTTTTAAAATATGTTTTGGTGTTCATCTTCTGGCTACCGGATAGCAACTGTCAGTCTGTTGAAACAAGGTAAGATACTTTATTTTAATCAATTAGTGACCTTTATACTGAAAATGAGTTCATTTTTTATTGGTTAAGAAAAATACTGTTTTTAAATTATAGGTACAGTTTCGTTACACAAATTATTACAATGAAAAAGATCCACTAAATAATCAAACACTAAAGAGGTATTAAAATTTAGTTTGTTCACACTATTTTGAATATTTGATCCAAAGACTTGTAAATATTTGTTTTCCTTGCTGTCTCTACTTTATGCCAGTAGTCTTTACTTTTCTGTTCTAGGCTTATGAAGAAGGGGTCAGTAGCTAAGTTCAAACCTACACAACCAGTGTTTGAGGTATAAACTTTAGCCTAGCCTTTAGCCTCTAGGCCACTTAGCTTTCCCGTAAATACTCTTGAACAATATGAAATGAAACGGGCTACAAAAATTCTACTCTTGAAATTGTAAAAAAAATATATTGTTTTCGCATTATTTTCATTTAAAATGTTTAGTTGGTCGCCATTTTGAAACGAATTATTGAAATAATTACATTATTTTTTTTAAACTAGTTCCAAAACCAAAACCATTTCAACTCAAAACCATTCTAGAGATATACATTATTCTGTAAAAAAACAAAATGGCGGATAACTGGTAAAAGAAGCGTTTCAGACTGTTTATAGGAAGTTTTTTCTTCATTTTAACCCTTACGACCACCCCCAGTATTATCTTAACGTATTATAGATTTATCCTCTAAAAGGAATCTGCCAAATTCTCTTTAATCGGTTCAGTAGTTCAGGAAATATCGTGGCGAGCCAGTCAGGACTATGGGGCTTTTATTTGTAGAGATTTACAATTGAAATGTTTCTAACATCTATATAAATAAAAATGTAAACGTTCGTTTGTTCAAAATCTTAAATCTCCAAAAGTTCTTCACTGATTGCTTTGAAATTTTGATACCCAGTTTCATTTGAATATACACATGTTTTTATATACTTTTTTGAAAAACGCCATGTTAGACGTAGAAACAACACGAATTGTACTAAATATTTTACAGCGATGGGAGCGCCATAATAAATTAATATGTTTGGGTCTCCCCTAGTCTTAAATATAAAATTATTATAAGTTTTCACTACTTGCCTGTGGACAAGCTTCTGCTAGGTTTAGGTGTTTCCATAGGATCGAACGTTAGCTTGTATGTAGGTCCTGTTCGTTTACCAAGTGATTCGAATTCCTTCTGAGCGATATCAGCATTTGTTTGTAACCTTTCCAGTCTGTAGCTGGTTTCTTCCCACAGTGAAAACAATGCTCCCACTGTGTTTTCTAGTAATACAGTAGAACCGTTCTTAATCAGAACCTGACAATAGTAAAAGCAATATTAG
The DNA here is from genome assembly GCA_018207615.1 of Philaenus spumarius. Lineage (NCBI taxonomy): Eukaryota > Metazoa > Arthropoda > Insecta > Hemiptera > Aphrophoridae > Philaenus > Philaenus spumarius. The sequence goes on from JAGFPH010001127.1 coordinate 236,109, forward strand.
GTAAACTGGTTTGCATCTTCTAAAAGAAAGTATTTATAATAATTTAGTCTAAAATTATTTTTCTTTCTATTTGTGAAATGATATATAAAAATTAGCATTTCGGCAAAAAAGATACTCTGACAATTTAGTTTTTAAAAACATAGTTTTTTTTAGGAAAGGGGTCGAAAAATAAAATTTTGTTTACGTGCCTTTTGGTTAAAAAATAATTAGTATATAAAAAATGATTGATTTTGTTATCAAAATTTTTTCCTGTAAGTTTTATAGCAAAACAGTTGCTATGGATACATTTGTCTTTCGTCCTTACATTAGCAAAGATGGATATCCTGTACTTCATCCACTAAGCAGCAAACAGACATGCTACATAATATGGTAACGTAGGACCACTGCGTCATATTTGGACGGCACACCGTGACATCAGAGCTAGTCGGTTTTTCTGCATCGCACTGAAATGCTCTGTCGAGCAACTAAGTCCTGACACTATGTTATCCTACTGTTGTAATGTCCTGTTACGATACGATACAATGTTGCATGTCTGGACGCAGCTTAAGCTACCTAAAATTGCAAGGCATACCTACTTTGTTTTCTCGAAGGTATCAATATAATAACAACAGTACAAAGTTGTTTATTTAGTTACAACCATTCAGAAATACGAAAAAATACAGATGTTGGGTATTTTCAATAAAATTACTTTAAAAATAATAATAAAAACAATAGGCCTAAACAAGTTTATAATATCTATACTTATAAAAGCCAAATACCATAGACTCATCACAGTTTCTCCAAAACCACGAGGCCTACAAACATGAAATTTGGCACTTATACTCTTTATAGGCTCTAGACGCGCACTAAGAAAGGGTTTCCGAAAATTCGAAATTTTAGGGGGGTTTTGCGAGGTCAAAGTTACTAAATCACGATTTATCAAAACCTACCAAACGGATTGGAATGAAATTTGGTATGTAGCTTCCTCTAGGGCCATAGATGCTCGCTAAGAAAGGGTTTAAACAAATTAGAAATTTTAGGGGGGTTTGGCGGGGGGTCAAAGTTACAAAAATCATGATTTCTCTAAAACCATCGAACGGATTGGAATATTTGGTATGTAGCTTCCCCTAGAGCCATAGGTGCTTGCTAAGAAAGTTTTAAAAAAAATTCCAAATTTTAGGGGAGGTTTGGGGGGTCAAAGTTACTACAAAAAACATCGAACGGATTGGAATGAAATTTGGTATGTAGCTTCCTCTAGGGCCCTAGGTACTCGCTCAGAAAGGGTTTTAAAAAATTCAAAATTTTTGGTGGGGTTTGGGGGGTCAAAGTTACTAAAAAAAACAACCAAACGGATTGGAATGAAATTTGGTATGTAGCTTCCTCTAGGACCCTATGTGCTCGCTAAGAAAGAGTTTAAAAAAAATCTAAATTTTAGGGAGTTTTGGGGGGGGGGGTCAAAGTTACTAAAAATCCCCATAAGAAATGCATAGTGTAATATATTTGTTGACATAATATATTTTTTGTTAATATACATTTAAGTTTGATTTGTCTATCCGTGCAAAGCCGGGTCGGGCCAGCTAGTTATCTTATAAGATGTGATAAATATATGCAAACAATAAAATAATGTAATTTAGAATACTTTCTCACTTTTACGGAGTAAGGCAATCTAGTAGAAAGTGAAAAAGCCAAAGCTTAATGTCAGTAATTTGGTTATAATATTGGAAAATGTGACAGTCTCGATTTAAGTAAGAAATGAAATGTAAACAGTAATTTTGAACAGTTTGTTAGCCAGTTCTACATTCAGTCATTAATTACCGACTTAACCCTCAAATAAGGAGTATATTAAGGAGTATATTCCGTACGGCAAATTTCACTTAAATAATAACGCCATTGTCGAACGTCATAATACAAATATTATAAAAGGAGTAGTGACGTTCGGGAACATCATTTGTAGTGTTTTGCTAACATCACCATTTGCATTAATTTTGAAGACACTTTACATGAAATGGTCTTGATACAACGTCACGGGAATGTCTGAGCGGGATGGGCGAGAGTAACACACTTTATTGAGAGGGAAGAGGGCGCGGTTTGCTGTAGGAACAAATGATTCACTGTCTACTGGTACGAAATTGTCTTATAGCCAATCATCTAGATTACACAGTTATTTGCGCACTTTTCCCGGGTAAAATGGTTAAAACCAATCACCTGACCTGTACACTAGTAGCACGTCACAGGTGATTGGGAACTATTTCGCAGTAAAATGTGCTGAGTTGTATTTGTGTTGTTCGAACTCGGAGTGGTCACCATTTATTCTTATTCCATATTTTATTATCCCGTTGGGTTTATTATGTGTATTCGGCATATTATTGTATAACTTCCAATAGTAAAAATCTTCCCAAGACAGATATTTGAGATGCATCTCATATTGAGAAAAAAATGGATATTGTCCAGTGACCAATAGTACCAAGTTGCGACAAACATCCAATGAGACTTTCCTCAGCTTCTTCCGACGGTAGGGGGACAAACAAGGAAGTTTCAAAAACGATGCTACGTATGCAACAATACAACAACAAAAGCAAAAGGACACAACCTATCAGTGCCCTTATTGTAATGTGCCGTTGTGTATACACCCTTGTTTTCAAGATTTTCATACAAAAAGAAATATTTAATTTCTGATTTAATTTACGTTTTTTGATCAAATTTGCCAAATTTTATTACCAGTAAAGACCCCCAATTGACTCCCAAATTTTTTCAAATTTTGGGGTATATTCACTTTGACACCATTTTTGAATTTCTCATCAAAACTTAGGATAGGAATGTCTGATAAAGTGAGGGAGTTATTATTAAGGTGAAGGAGCTAGGTGGAAAAAACGCCCATTTACATAATGCACTTTATCTCATGAATGCCAAGTCGTAGAGAAGTGATATAGATATCGTTGGATAGGCAATCATAAGGGCTATAAAATATCGAAAGGAGAAATTTTGTAAACTCCACCTAGTAAATAATTTGCATATAATTTGTTTGTTATTTCACAAAATATGGTCTTTACTGGCCCGTCGGCGTCCCACTTGTTTTGGCATAATAAATGACAACCAGAGGTTTCATATATTATAAGGTATATAATAATAAGGTATTATATAAATAAGGTTTCATGAATTCAGAGAGATATTTTTTATTCCACTAAGCATTTTTAGATTTCAGAAGTCACTACTGCAAACGGGATCGTATAACAGAAATATTAAAGCTTTCACCAGTTGTACTCGGACGTTAAGCGGTAAGAATTTGTTCCTTTTTTCAAAAAGTGCATGCCTTTAGATGTATAACTTAATATATACCGAAACAAAGAGACAATTTTAAATCCCAAAATTCAAGATTGCAATCAAAAACTATGGCAAAAGCTGAAAAAGTTAATGCACAGTTTAAAAAAATTGGCCTAAGCTTTTAGTAGTAAATGACATAATATTGAAATATTTTATTTGATATATCAGCTGGTAGTGTCAAGGCAGTGAGTGCAGCGAGGCCGAGCGAAAACTGGGTAAACAATAACAAGACGCCTGCATCGCAAGGTCAAGTTTTTATGATCTATAGTTGTTACTAAAGCGAAAGAAAATATGCCATGAGTGATCAAACACGTGAGGTGCTGCTCAGCATATTCTTGTTTTGAACATTATAAAATTTATAAACGATAATTTTGTTTTTAATTGTAGTTTTAAGCAAATATCACTTTAATTCGAAAACTGTTTTTTTCACACTTATTTAGGGTATATTTTAGGGATGGGTCGATTCTCAAATTTATCGATTCCGATTCCAAGAAATCGATTCCCGATTCTCGATTCCGATTCCATCGATTCCAATTACCATAATTGAAAAGGAAAGTAAACATCATTATTTAATTTTAACTGCATGGTTTTTTTACTTTAATGTCATTTGTTAATATTGTTATCGAACTAAGAGGAACGTAAATAAAACTGCTGATTTGGATTCATTATATATATATATTTCATTATACTGTATAAAAAAGCTGTTTCCTATCTGTATGGACCTGGGTGGAAAGCCAAGGGACATAAAAAACAAGCATAATTCTCGGTTTTCTCGGTACGACTTTTTAACGGTCAAAATCGGTTTTCCCGTACCCAAAAACATATAAAACGTTACCCCACACTGTATTTTTAAAATGTTGATCCATAAACGTGACTCAGACGCGCTACGACTTTTTAACTGTCAAAATCGATTTTCCCGTACCCAAAAACATATAAAACGTTACCCCACACAGAATTTTCAAAATTTTGATCCATAAAAGTGACTCCGACGTGCTACGACTGCTGATTTTACAAAGTAGAATAAACGTATTAGTTTTAAGTAAACAGCTGATTTTACCGTTCTCCAGCTTATTTTACAAATAAGAATAAACATAAGTTTTATGCAAACAACTTATTGATTTTGTCAATGGAAATATAACAGAAAAATCAAACAAGTTTTTTTTTTTAATAAAAAGATGTTTTGATTAAATGTGTTGCTTTTTCGGTGTAGCATAATGATAAATATCGTACGTAACTCGTCCGGTAAGTTTTTCCGTGCTTGCACATGAAAATCCCGCACTCGGCTGCGCCTTACCCGGAAACTATCATGCTCGCACGGAAAAAATCTATTTACCGGGCTTGTAACGTAATATACTATTAAAGAGTAAGGGTTTAACTTTTTAAGGACAACTTAAGAACAGAAATACCATATAAAATAAATATTAGTAGGTAGGGAAAATGTAAAACATTCTTAATTTGATGTAAGTAGACATTTTCCCCACTAAAAGGTTTAGGCAATTGTTAGCTTTGTTAAGTAAACGCTTTTTGTTTTAGTTTTGTTCATGCGTAGACTGTTATTTGTACACAAGAAATCAAGTCAGGTAGGCTCAAGGTCAACCAGTTACGGATTCATTTCTTATCGTGTCTATTTATAGAATTAGGGTGTCTACTGTGACGAAAACTAACACATTTTATATATCGGTAACGAAAGTTAAAGTAATAATTCTATTTGTTTTAGGTCGGGTAAAACATTTTCTACAATTTTGGGACTTACGTTACCCGTGATTTATGATTTTTGTAGGAGTCCCAACGGAATGCCTTTGTTTTACTTGTTATTCATTCCCGAAAATAGCTACATTTAATTTCCACTTTATCCGAATTTACAACTGTCATCTAAATTACATTTTCGCGGACCTTAGGCGTTGTAATTTAAATTAAAGTTTACGTCGGCGTTTTCTAAAATTAGCGCTAATAATATCCGGTGTCGTATTTTTTTGACGACATTCTTTCGTCATTTTATTTTAAATAATATTTCACCAATGGTAGTTCATGTTCATAAAATTGACACAAATTGTATTCGTACATCGATTTTTTGCGTGCATTCACTGTGGTACTTAAATTATGTTTTAACGCTATTGTATTTAACGCATTGTTTTTTATTAAATTGGACTAGGTTAATTGTACTTGGGTAACAATTTCTTATACGGACATTCCATTGTTCTCGGGAGTAGGCTTATTCACGGACATACGCTGTTGTACGGATTGCGATCGAATGCCGGCGTTGTATAAAATTAGCGCTAATAATATTCGGACGTCGCATTCTTTTGCGGACATTCGTCATTTTATTTTAAACAATATTTCACCAATGGCATTAATTTGGCACAAATTGTATTCGGGCATCGATTTTTTTTGCGGACATTCAGTGTGGTACTTAATTTCTCCGAATACTTCGTATTGGAATGAAATGGGATGTAACGATTAATATAACGAGGAAATATAAACCGGGGCCGCGGCAATCGGCGTACCGGACTTATTTGCAGAGATTGGTGGCGGCCGAGCTCGGAATCGATGGAATCGGAATCGACTTTCCCGGAATCGACTCGATGCCGATTCCAGTGCCGAGAATCGGTGGAATCGACTTTTAGAATCGAGAATCGACCCATCCCTAGTATATTTAGGGTTAAAATATACTTCTATCACCAAAGGGTTGCATAAACGATTACCTAACTTCTCAAGATATATAAATCCTGTAACCTTACCTTGGACTTCATCCCGTAGCTTTTCGACTTCCCAATATACAAACAAGGAACATCATTTGCCAAGAACACATCTTGGACTTCGCTAAGTACATCTTCTTTCACTTCTATAACCCAGCCTAGTTCTTCGGCGAACAGTATTTCTAAGGCGTTGGATTGGCCTAAGCACCGAACTTCTAGATCCACGTCTATACCACTTATTCCACCGAAAGCCATTTCCAGAATGCATGTTATTAATCCACCATCACTTATATCGTGGCCGGCTAAAATCTTCTTTCCTGTTAATCATTATACTTTGATATTAGTTTTCAGATATATCAAATACAAAAGACATAGGGTACATAGGCTACAGTACATGTTCCAGATAAAAAATCATCACTTAAAGAAGTCCATAAATGCTTTCTGTTTAACGGAACTCACTCGCTAGTACGCCGTATCTATTTTTACACTACTGGTTTTAACTGGTTTACACTGCACATTGCCATAACACAGCGAGTATGAGTTTTATTGAACAACGTGAAATTTAGTGAAAAAGCATTAACAAAACTGTATTGATGATTAGCAAAGCGTCTAAATAAAAATAAAATACAAATATAAAAAGACATACATAGGCTACAGTACATGTTCCAGTAAAAAAAATATTTTTTGAAGGCGTTAATAAGTGTTTTCTGTTTAACGGAACTCGCTCGCTTGAAAACTAAACAAACGGTGTGTAGTATGACACGCAACGTTTTAAGAGCGAGTGTTTACTTGATACTGAATCAATTTACTGTACTGTAATAACAAAAACTAAAGAAGATGGTTGAGAGGGAGGTTAGCCGGGTAGGGTAGAAGTTAGACACAATAGAAGCAAGTGCAAGATAAGGAATGATGACATCATCGCGTAAACAATAATCACAGACGTCTGTCTACTCTTACTAAGCTACTACTAAGTGTATCTGACTACCCGATTAATATTATTGTTTATTCAAGTCATTTGTTTGGTTGTTTATTTAGTTCACTACTTATAAATACATTAATTATGTTATTTATTTAGAAAATCTATTATTCTCTTGAATAAACAGTACTTGTACCGGTCAAAATACTTTAAAATGTAAAAAATCCTAATCCTATTGATGATTGTCAAAGCATTGGAATTACTGTATTGTACAGTATTTAATAATGATTAAAAACTGTGCCTTTTCTTTACCGGAACCAATTTTGAAGAAACATTATGTGACTAACATAAGTACAGTACAGTAGATTTGGCGCTGTATGCTGATTTCACTTTCTGCGGTTACTTTATGCGTCAACCTCAAAACAAACTTTTTTTATTTTGTTTTACTACCTCGGTTAAGCCGGAACTCGATTAGTCAGGGCTCTGATAACCAGGGCTCTCCTGTACTATAAATCTTTTAAAAAAACGTTTAGTGTTTTGTTATTTTTTTTTTAGGTACTATGAATCACTGGAATAAATTTAAACTAGTAGTTCTGTGAACAGTAGACCTCGCTCGTTCAAATAACAAATGTGGTTTTGAGCTTAGGTTAAAAATAGTGTGCCAGAAAGAAAGTAAGCACAAGGTTTAGCCAGTGAAACATTATTTACAATTCCAGGATTTCTAGTTCTCGTTTTTATTTCTTTTCTTGAGCTTTAACTGCTAAAGATTTTCTTTTAGAGGCATTGTGTTTTATTTACGTTAATAATGCGTAAGGTAGCTAAAAATATCGCTTTATAGAGGGACAACATACAATTAAATATTTACATACTTAAATAACTCAAACTTAACAATGTATCATAAGTTAACTTAAGATCCATATCATATTCCAATATTAGAAATAATGAAAAAAAACGATGGTAAAACGTGATAGTGATCTCAACCCATGTACCAACACTTCCCACGGTGTCCTACGGTCATTTTTTGTATGTCCTTTATCGCCGTGAGGTTTTATTTGTTTCATCTCATTTTGTAATTCAAGTAAAGCTAAGTCAAATGCTTTTATGAAATTTACAGGTATACAGTTCAATTCTTTGATTTATCCTCTACACTTTCTTATAATTAGTAGTTCTGTGAACAGTAGACCTCGCTCGTTGAAATAAAAAATGTGGTTTTGAGCTTACGTTAAAAATAGTGTGTCAGTAAGGAAGTAAGCAGAAGGCTTAGTCAGTGAAACATTATTTTGCAAATCCAGCGATTCCGGGGTTTCTAGTTATCGTTTTTTTCTTTTCTTGTGCTTTAACTGCTAAAGATTTTCTTTTAAGGGGCACTGTGTTTTTATGTCCATTATCGCAGCGAGGTTTTATTTGTTTCATATCATTTTGTAATTCAAGTAAAGCTAAGTCAAATACTTTTATAAAATAATAATTTACAAGTATACAGTTCAATTCTTTGATTTATCCTCTACACTTTCTTATAATAATATGTAATTTTTGGGCAAAGGATATATTCCTAAATTAGCCTACTATTCAAAACAGGCCTAGTTTTGTTAGCAGTTTTGTAGTAGGAACATAAAAACTGGTGTTTTCAAAACAAGAAATTTTTTATTGAGAAATATTTTGATACAGTTCTATTTAGAACTAAATTACGAAACTTTTTTACACTTATAAAAAAATTACAAACAATTTTTACTACTTTTTATGTAGGCCTAAAGTTGAACTTTTTCCTTTCGTTACTGAACATGCTTGTTTCTTGATCTAATAACTTTGTTAATTTTACTTCAATCATTTTTTTACTCGCATATATGAATTCTTTGAACCTTTATCTACAAAAAAGCTGTGGAACACTTTTGAATTAGTTTAGAATAAACGTATAAAAGCATGGTTGAAATACAAAAACTTGAACGATTTTTAACAAATTTGAAGTTTACGGCCATTTTGTGAGCTTACCGTTAGAGATACGGAAAAAATCAAGAATACAATTTTGTTGAAAATCTAATTTGCTACGAAGAAAATGTTATTAGTTTTTTAATTCGACCTATGGTTAAGCCACAAACTGGCTTTGGAAAAAAGCTTACACTGAGAGAAACGGTCCGGCCGCCATTTTTATTTTATTTAAGGGGTTAAAAATGAAAAATGGAAAAAACCGTATATATACATGGCTCGGCCTAGGAATAAGGAACACTCATGCAATAAATCATCAAAATCGGTCAAGGCGTTTGGCCGTAATCGTGAGACAGACACACAGACGAAATGCCGAACGGTCGAGTTAAAACGGAGACCTTGCTTGCGCTCGGTCAATAAAATGATAAACACAATGTAAGTATTTTTTATTTATATATAAATTCTAATTATTTTTTTATTAATTCCTTATCATTGCATGTTTTAAAACCACCACAAAAAATTCCCCTAAAATTTGGGTACAATCGGGTCAAAAAGATTAAATTAATATAACCATTAAGGGATTAACATCAAAGTTTTTAAATCAACATCAACAAAAATTTATGTTTGCACTAAAGTGTCTAAACACTCCACTGGAAGAAAAGAAAAGAGAACTATTTCATACTAGATATAAAAGAAGGCCACACACAAGTTTCTAAATACACCTTTAATTCCGATTCCAAATATTTTTTTTATAGTTTATAAATAATTTTTTAAATTTTTATAATGAATAACGTTATAGCAAGAAATCACATTGAAATCACTCAAACTTGTCGCTTTTCTAAGACTCAAAATCGTTCAAAAATAATTTGACATAAGTTCACCTTTGAGGTTAAGAATATCGCAAATCTTTATTAAAAAATTATTGTAAAATATATTTATACAGGCATGTGTAGCCTCTCCTAATTTTAAATTATAAAATGAATTACAGGGTGGCTAGTGATATGACCTTTTGAAATTCCCTGACTTTTCCCTGACTAAATAACTTTTTCCCTGACCAATCTTAGAAAAAGCACAAACAATACCATGTTAATTTTATTTTAGTAAATCAATCAAATTATTTTTATAAGTAAATAAATTTTTAGGGAATTAATTATTTTGATAAGTAAATAATTTTTTAGGGAATTAATTAAATATTTAATTAAACATGGTAATATTATAACAGTTCAATATTTAATACTATCTATGTTACTGTACCAACCACCAGCAGTTGCAAATTACACATTTATGACTATAAATATTAAATTAAACAATGAATTAGTCAAATTATACTTTATTATATTACAACAAACGAAATAACTAACTGGTTTTTGTAATCCAACTACCGGTACAGATTTGCATTGAATATTTAATTAATTGATACGAAAATACCCAAATTCAAAAACATTTAATAACAAAACTGACTTTTTTAGAAACAGCATGTTAGAGAAAGGTTTCAAGGTCATAACATAGCAAGTGCATTGAAACAAGCTGCCACAATCACTCCCGTAACTTGACGATAATGAGTTTTACGTATCAGAATACGTAGTTTTCTTATTGTTTAGTTTAGAAGTTCATCTTATCTTAAATGTTTATTTTCTCAATTAAAAATTGTATTAATCTATGATTTTAAATAGATATTTTTAACTATTTTCCTTAGAAATGTTATTTTTCCCTGACCTTAACCAAAGTTCCCTGACTTTTCCCTGATTTTTCCAGAAAAGTTAAATTCCTTGACTTTTCCAGGTTTTCCCTGTCGCTAGCCACCCTGAATTAGTTTCATTACTTAAATAACTGTTTACCTGCTATGAGAGACTGTATTGTATTGAACGCTCTCTTAAACATTTCCGTATCTTCTAAATCAGGCGAAGAATCACCCAGCTGTGAGTAGCACTGTGCGAGGGCAGAACCTCCAAGTCTGGCATTTCCTCCTGACAGGTCCACTAATAGGAGAGCTCCAGTGGTTCCAGCAGCCGGAGACTTTAAATCTGGTGTAACCACTTGGCGGATGTCTGGACACGTTACATACGTTGAAACCACAAGTGTGCCTGAAATTATGCACAGATATGACTTTTACATAATCATATTCAGATTGAAGCCAAGCTAGAGTGAATCAGAGTGATATTTCTATTGTTAATGGCATTTTATTAGAGCAAAAGTAGAAACAAATGATAACTAAGTACTTTCGGGATTATATTCTTCAGCTTACTTTTCTTTAACATTAGAATACCACCTAAATTCTCTCCGTTTCTTCCAGAATCAAAATAAATACAGTAGAATCCCGATATTTCGAGTTGAATGGGACCGAGAGTACCTCGGATTGTGAAAAACTCGAATTACACGGAATATGTAGAGGTTAAGATAAAACTACTATTTATAGTCCTCGTATCTCCGAAAAAAATTAAAGTTTTATTAAATATACACTATTTTTTATTGAACACTGAGGTAAAAAAGTAATTTTATACACAGTAAAAAATAGAAACTTACTTATTAAAGAAATCATAAATAGTTTTTTGTTTAACTACACTGCAACGTTTACGAGCTGCGATGTCACGCCAGGGGGTTACGGCAGTTCCGGGAAAAGTTTGTTTCAATGTTATTTTTGTATATACAGTAGAACTTGGATAATTCGAACGTCTTTAAATTGAAATTACAGTTAATTCGAAGTTTCGGTTCGGTCCCTTGAACTTTATATGATATCAATGTAAAAAAATATTGATAATTCGAAGTCAACTTATTTAATTCGAAATTCTTTTTCAACACTAAAAATAAAATCTTGTGCTGTGAAAGGGATCACTGGATAAATAGGTCACTCTCTGGTAGAAAGGGGGCAGGACTTACGTGTTTGTACATGTATTGCAATTCTAGACGCAGACGCGGTACCGGTTTCCAAGAATTTTGCCTTCCGATAATTCTCTAGGTACTGCACGTTAAATAGTTATTAGTACTTTAGGTACTCTACGATACTGTAGTTTGTCATTGATGCTCTGCCCAATCTCTGTCTGTTGTTAAATCTCAACAAAACCTTTTGTAAACAGAACAGAATAATATTGTTTTTTGACACTTGTACTGCACATAACTCTATCCCATTTATATGAACAACGTTACGGTTAA
>JAGFPH010001127.1:248190-262989 GCA_018207615.1 Philaenus spumarius
ACGGATGATATATAAGGTAATTAACCTATTATTAATATAAATCAAATTATTTTATTTTATTATCTAGGAATATTTGAGTTTTTTTGTCATGTCTGAATGTTTGTACATATCATGTTAGTGCTATTAATTGTATATTATTAATTATGTGGAAATAAATTCTTTATTATTATTATAGTTTTATTATTTAAATAACTGTTTACCTGCTATGAGAGACTGTATTGTATTGAATGCTCTCTTAAACATTTCCGTATCTTCTAAATCAGGCGAAGAATCACCTAGCTGTGAGTAGCACTGTGCGAGGGCAGAACCTCCAAGTCTGGCATTTCCTCCTGACAGGTCCACTAATAAGAGAGCTCCAGTGGTTCCAGCAGCCGGAGACTTTAAATCTGGTGTAACCACTTGGCGGATGTCTGGACACGTTACATATGTTGATACCACAAGTGTGCCTGAAATTATGCACAGATATGACTTTTACATAATCATATTCAGATTGAAGCCAAGCTAGAGTGAATCGGAGTAATATTTCTATTCTTTCTGGCATTTTATTGGAGCAAAACTAGAGACAAATGATAAGTAAGTACTTTCAGGATTATATTCTTCAGCTTACTTTTCTTTACCATTAGAATACCACCTAAATTCTCTCCGTTTCTTCCAGAATCACAATAAATACAGTAGAGTCCCGATATTTCGAGTTGAATGGGACCGAGAGTACCTCGGATTGTGAAAAACTTGAATTACACGGAATATGTAGAGGTTAAGATAAAACTACTTTTTATAGTCCTCGTATCTCCGAAAAAATTAAAGTTTCATTAAATATACACTAATTAGTATTGAACACAGAGGTAAAAAAGTAATTTTATACACAGTAAAAAATAGAAACTTACTTATTAAAGAAATCATAAATAGTTTTTTGTTTAACTACACTGCAACGTTTACGAGCTGCGATGTCACACCAGGGGGTTACGGCAGTGCCGGGAAAAGTTTGTTTCGAGGTTATTTTTGTATATACAGTAGAACTTGGATAATTCGAACGTCTTTAATTTGAAATTACAGTTAATTCGAAGTTTCGGTTCGGTCCCTTGAACTTTATATGATATCAATGTAAAAAAAATATGGATAATTAGAAGTCAACTTATTTAATTCGAAATTCTTTTTCAACCTGTGCTAATTCGAAATTCAAAAATAAAATCTTGTGCTGTGAAAGGGATCGCTGGATAAATAGGTCACTGTCTGGTAGAAAGGGGGCAGGACTTACGTGTTTGTACATGTATTGCAATTCTAGACGCGGTACCGGTTTCCAAGAATTTTGCCTTCCGAGAATTCTCTAGGTACTGTACGTTAAATAGTTACTAGTACTCTAGGATAATGTAGTTTGTCATTGATGCTCTGCCCAATCTCTGTCTGTTGTTAAATCTCGACAAAACCTTTTGTAAACAGAACAGAATAATATTGTTTATTGACACTTGTACTGCGCATAACTCTATCCCATTTATATGAACGTTACGGAACCCCCCCCCCAAACATGACATTAGTTGTACAGCCAATGGATCAGGGCATTATAAAAAATGTTAAGCATTTATACCGGCGACTTATTGTACAAACGCTCTTGACAGATGCATTGGAAAACAAAAATTTAAAGATCGGTATCCTTCAAGCAGCAAGAATGTGTCACAATGCATGGTCACATTCAATGCTATTTGTGGCTCGAATTACATGGAACCTCGGATTATCGAGATTCGAATTACCGGGACTGTACTGTATTAAATAAAATAATACTGTTAATTTTTAAGGTTATATTACCAGTATTTGTACTATCAGATTACTTAAGAAAAGGAACAATGAAATTAAACAAATGTCTTTTATAATAGTTGCACATCACTCCAAAAAAAGAAAATTTTGGGGGACACTAAAACATTTTGAATTTTAAAATTTTGTGACGTGTCAAATTAAAGGGTATAAAAATTAAAAAATGAATGGTGATAGCAAATATTGTTTTTATTAGTATAAAATGGGATCGATTAAAATAAAATTTTAATAAAGTTAAATTTGTTGGTGCGACTAGTTTTGCCTTTCAATCCTTTACATTTGACATGTAAAGTATGTTTTTTCAAATATATTTTTAAAAAGTAGCATACATTGAAGTGTTACGTTTTTCTAAATGGAAATAGTGATTTTCAAGTACAACTTCTCAAAGACATTTTATGCCTCCATTTTAATCATGGTCATCCAAAAGAATTTGTTAGTGCGATTAATTTTTTCCTTTTATGTTCTTTAAAACTTTCCAAGCGTTAGATATCTCGATCGAGATCCAATTGATACAGTCAGTAATTTTTACCAGAATTGCATGCATCGTATATAGTGTTACTCAGAACATTACGTTACATTCAACAGGCACAATTTCATCTATGGACACTGGAAAAAATAGGTTGGTCAACCTGTGAAATTTTCACAGTAAAAGTCATCTGTTTATAATGCAGCTGTCTAGTGCTTGTGTTTGTTTTGTTGCATTGAAATTAATTGTTAGAAGTTAATCATCAGTATTTCTTGTTTCATTTCTTCTGTTATTACAATTATTTAGCGTTTCTTAGTTTTTATTTAGTTTCTTGGACACTTAAAAAGTATAAATAGAGAAGTAAATGGAGGAAGGAAGAGGAAACAGATTCTGATAGTGATTTATGGTTTTGTATACTTTTTGGACTGTAATTGGAGAGTTCATTTAACGTGTCAAAAGATACGAATTTCTATTTTAAATGTTGAACTATCCATTTTGGGGACAGGAGTAACATTTTCATACTACCATAAAAAAACTTCAGGAAACTTAGTTGACATTCTCTAAACAAGATTTGGCTCTATTTAAGATCACACAAAAGTTAGGTGGGGAAGGGACTTTATAACTCTGTATAGTGCGCTTGCCAAAAACAATCTACACTCGAATAGACATGCTCCTACCATTACAAGGAACATCACGTGTATTGTCATGCGGGTTGCATCAACTGATCGAGCATTGCATGGGAGTTGATGTTTTTTAGTTGCCTAGTATAGCTGAGACTGTCGTATGGATAACATGGCTTATGAGTGCTCTGTACTGCACGGTGAACGTGGAATACAGTGTAGGATAAGAAGCTATTATTGTAAAACATGATCTAATCAACCATTTCTTTATTCAGATGTATGTTTTGATTAATATATATACTTTGAAAAATGATTGAACATGGATGTTTTTCGTGCTTTCGTGAAAAATAATTTTATTTATTTCCATTTCCTACTAAAACTAACTTACTTCCTGGCATACCTCTGAAGATCGGGAAGGAATATTTAATTTTTCTACGTGCAGTGCGTTCTCACAAAGCATCTTATGTAACCATAGGCCCATGCAGGAAGCAATATCTGCCGTTTCCTCCTTTCCAAATTCCTACTGTCCATGAGCACAAGATCAAATACACAGTCCATGGGCATACTTACCATTATTTTCATAACTTTCCTTCCTAAACTTGCCAGCCATCTCCCTTCATGGGTTCGTCCAAGAATCTTAAAATGGTGAAAACCAATCACCTGACCTGTACAGTAGCATGCCACAGGTGATTGAGAACTATTTTTGGGTCAAATGTGCTGAATTGTATTTGTTGTTTGAACTCGGAGTGGTCACCATTTATTTTTATTCCATATTTTATTAGATCGTTTGGTTTATTATGTGTAAGTGTGTATTTGGCACATTATTGTATAGTCTTCATTTGCAACCTCCCTCTTTTTAATTTACCTAAATGCTTCTCTTGGACCATTTTATGATCATAGTCTTGCTTGTTGACTTCAACATCATGGCGGCAGTTTTAGCGCCCACAATTAGAGAGGATGAATCTTCCATTGCAAACAGGTCTGCCTTTTATTTTGCAGAGTCCTGGCACCAAGATCAACTTGACATCTTTGACCTTCACTATTAACAGTGTGCCTTCTTTGGTGGCTTCAGAAAATCCCAACAGATATTGATCGTCTTTTCTTCCAGCTGCATCCACCGGCTTAGGACATCATTTGATTGCACAGACCTCTGTTTGAAACACTCACACAACCTGAGCCTGAGTAAATTTCCTTTAAAATTTGAAAATCCTTCAATCGTGTTCATATTACCGATAATTTTATAATTACAGGCCGTTAGGATTGGCATCAGATAAACGCTGATGATAAACTCACCAGGAGCTTTAATAGTTTCGGTCTCCACTCTTGCCGCCATGCTTAGAGAGTCTTTACCTCCGTCAACTGCAACACCAAGAGCAGTCATTACTTGACACATTGCTGAACAGGTCTCATAGAGTGCAGCACCTTCTCCAGGTAGCTTAGCAGCCCACATCCAGTTACCACTACACTTTACGTCCTGAAATACAAACACACACTTTTTATTTTTAAATATCCTCTTTTGAGAAAATACAAATTTGAACTTAAAATTGATGTAATCTGGTTTATAATTTGAAAACCCTGAATTTACAAGATGTTAACAAAAAGTATTTGACTTGATGTTTTGTTGGGCAAACCACAGCATCACATGGCTGTGACATAAGTGAAGTGTGGTCTTGATTTATACTGGTTGTGCGTGCATAAAATTGAATTGATGTCACACACTTTATTGCTGCCTTGCAGACTGCTAGAGTAATAGGTGTTCTATCAGTTTATTACATAAACAAATTTTTTAACAGAGAATCTGCATTAACCCTCCCCATGGCAGAAAGCACAAATTGATGTTATCTCAGGCGCAAGATGCAACCATTTTGAAAATTTGCATATTCGATTATTTAATACATTTAAAATCATCCAATCGTAATAAAACCGGAAAGGAAATCATTCAATCGTTGGAAAGGAAATGAATTAAACTTTAATTTTTGTATTTAAAACTTTTTTGTAAAACGTATATTTACATATGTAGTACCTGTAATAATCCTTTTAAAATATGCAGATCGGGTTACAGCTGTTTCCATACAATTGCATACAATTGTACTGTTATTTTCCACTTCTTCAACAGGCAAGACCATCTACAGAAGTATTTCTATCGAGATTATAAACATACCATTGAATCCGTCAAGATTTTATCTTTCTAATAGTGTCTTCCAATCAGATGTCACTATTTTACACTATTTATGACGAAGATTTCTGTAAACCCTTGCGATTGGACAGTTTTCAACCAATGAAACAGCCCATTTGTCAGCCGATATTGCGTAGGCACTGTCATATGTTTTAACAGATTTCTTTACACCATTTTGTAGAGAATAGTTCGATTTTTCTAACGGTGGGAAGCAAACTGGAAATAATTTTTCTAGTTTTTTGTTTGTCTAGACAGCAGTGGAAAATACATAATTAGGGCATTCTGGTGAGACCGTCCTTCGTTTGTCGCTCCCACGTAATTCATATCTCCCTTCCTGCCTGTAGTAATATCGACCGGCGACGTTTCATTACATTGATGTCATTTTGTTATTTAAATAAAGATAACTCAAACACTTTTGTGAAATACGGAAAGACAAGTATACGGTTCTTTTCTTTGATAATCCTCTACACTTTGTTATAATAATATTTCATTTTTGGGCAAAGCATATATAAGTAAATTATGTTTCAAACTAGGCCTAGTTTTGTTAGCAGTTGTGTATTTGGAACATAAACACTGGTGTTTTCAAAATAAGAAATTTGAAATTGATAAATACAGTTCTATTAAGAACTAAATTACGAAACCTTTTTACGCTTACAAAAAATGTTTACTACTTGTTATGTAGGCCTAAAGTTGAACTTTTTCCTTTCGTTACTGAACATTTTTTGTTTCTTGAGCTAATAACTTTTACAATTTTACATCAATAAATTTTTTAATTGCATATATGAATTCTTTGAACCTTTCTCTACATAAAAGGTACAGAACACTTTTGGATTGGGATAGAATTACTATTTTTGGCAATTTTTTAAAAATATGCTTGCAAAACACTAAAAACCGACTCGCCAGTTTGAGCTATTACCAGGGCAGGTCTACGGTTAAAAGTGAAGTGTCTGATAAAATAGTGATATTTCGTGTAGGCTTTACGATTTTTAATACAAAGATGATTATGATTGTTCAACTGGTGTACTGGAAGCAGGGGAAATACCGAAGGCGAGCTAGGCAAACAGCTAAGAGAGCTGCATAGCATACAGCGCATGGCACATGCAGACATTTTTTGAAGAACATGAATAACTTTTGTAGAAAAAGATATATCAACTTGAAAATTAAAGTGGTACACCCTTCAAACCATGTAGATTGTACCATCAAAATTTTATCCAAATCGGTTGAGTAGTTTCAGAGAAAAAATTCGCACACAAGCCAAGGAAGAGGACTTTTCCCAATTCGATGTAAATAGGCTATCTGCAGTAGTATCTCGTAACGCTAGTTAATGACCGTCTGTTACCTATTGTTTTAGGATGAGAGGTAAGTTAAGTTAAGTGTCATCTAGCTCAGCAGATTTTTAACCTGGTTATAACAGCTAAAAAAACATGTAATAAGTAAGATTGAAACAACAAATTACCTTGAGATCAGTTATTGGAGCGAACACAAGATTAGTTAAAGATTCCGCTACCGTCATCCTGGCCCCAGCTCCAGAATCAACAAGGCCTTTGATTGGTTGTTCACCGATTGCACTTGCAATTCCTTCCTAAAACACATTAATTATAAAGAATTTGATAAAATTCTAAGTAAGTAAATACTAATTAAGCAATATTATATCCTTCAGAAATGCAGTAACACCAAAACTGTAACAACTATAATAGAGTCATTTTTCTTAAGATAAGTCTTCAACACAAAAGATTTTGAAAAAAACTAAAATTAAAATTATTTAAACAAATTTAATGTTGTAAACAATTACAATTAAAAAACACAATACAACTAACACAATTGCATGAACACAGGTGACCAGTATTTACAAAACTCCACGGCCTACTATAGTCCAGACTCAATCATCGGCGGATCCAGGGAAGGCTGTATAATAACCTCCTTTGGGTTATTATAATTTGTTTAACCCTCTAAATGGCAGACTATTGAATCGCGTAGTCTCAGACAACACAACTTGTATCGAATAAATTCACCTACTAAATACTATCCAATCTCAATAAAACAAAAACCATTGGAAAGGAAATGTTTTAAAATTAAATTTTTGTATTTACAAATTTATTTAAAAAAGTATATTTACATATGTAATCATTGTTCTAAAATTGTAGTTGTCTAAATCAATTGATTCCGTGCGAGAAAGAACAAGGAAATGACTCAAACTCTTAATTTTTTAAATTTACATAACCGTTAGACATACTTATTTTGTGAAGAAGATAAGGACATCATTTCTTTCGTCGAGATATAAACTTTTTACCAAGGCCTTCCAATCATTCGTCGTTCTTACAGTTTCTTAGATATGAAGTTTTCAGTAAACCCTTGCAATTGCACAGTTTTCAACCAATGAGAAAGCACATTTTGCAATCGATGTATCTATTTTAAATCAATATATTGTATAATGATTTTTATTTCGATTTGAAGTGCAAGTTCTATATTTTCATTTGATATAATAAAGAAAACCCGATTTAGTGTTCCAAGAGTATTCGGGTATTTCCGTGAAATATCCGTTACATTATCCCATTGTCTACAGCGTCTGGCTGGAACTGTATACTATACGTTTGTGAGAGTTTTGTTTAGTTGTTCAAATTTAGTGAAACAAAGTAAAATAAGTTTATAGAATAAAGCTATTTAAAATGTTCAGGTATATAGTTCAATCCTACGATTTGTTCTCTAGAATTTGTTAGAGTAAAATTTCATTTTTGGGTAAAGCATATATTCCTTAATTCCTATTCAAAATGGGTGCTCGTGAAATAGTCTAACAAGACGTTTTCAAGCACTGTATTCAAAAAGTTATTCTATACCCCCGGGACAGTAGACAGCCCTCCCCTTGAAAACCGGCTGGATCCGTCCATGGACTCAATGCAACTTTCACATCAAAATAACTATAACATCACAAGAAGTACTGTAACCGCTAACTTTACAAAAAAATTACAAGAGACAAAAAAGTTTACTTTTTTAATGACAAACAAAATGATTTTATTATTTTGTCTGTAGCTCAAAGGATAACAGAGATATTGAGAAAAAAAGGAAAAATAACGTATTTCTTGGTAGTTGTCAACAATACCCAGAAATACTCTAGAAACAAAATATTTTAAATTTATTATGAGCTAAAATATTAAGTTATTTACGTAATGTTCCGAGCACTTTCTGAGCTGCTTACACTAGTAAAAAATAATGAAAAAAGTTCATATATTCATAGGTTCAGAAATGCTTCGTTAAGAGAGTTTCAGCTGGCGAAAGATTTCACCCGTATTTCAGATAACTCACAGAAACAAATCCCTATTGAAATATGTAGAGCGTTAATTAAAGTGGAAAATTTAATTAAATCTACATAAAATGAGCAGATAAATTTAATAAAATAGATCCCAGTTCTGTAACTGCAGTAATTGTTGCGATATTTGACCCAAAATGCAAAATTCGGTCTCAAACCATATGTTTTCTGTGGGGTTTTAGTACATTAACTTTGTGAAATGGGTATTATATAAACCCACAAACGTATTAAACATATCTTGTAGAGAATTTATTTCTAAAGATATTTGTGCAAAATAGGCCAACAAAAAATTTAATTAAAATATCTCAGATAGGCATATCTTTAAAAATAAATTAATGAATTATAAAATATCCACCTTTTAAATACGAATGTAACAGTAGCTTAGTTAAGGAAATATTTTAATTAATGTTCTAATTTTTCATAAAAGAAAAGAGTACAAGTACTCAGTACTCCTATGTATTTGTATAGGTAGTAATCATTACAAACAAGTATTCACTTAGTCCACCTTTAGTCCGAATCACCAGAAATAACACCCATGTAGAAGTAACAAAACTGTATTGCTAGCAATATTACAGTAATAAAACTAAGCTAAGGTGATAATATTCAACTCACAGTATTGAATATAGAGATGGCAGTAACAGCGACGTCGCTTAGAGGCGTGTGTAGAGGTCCGACGCATTGTTGTTGCGCTACAAGTCCAGTAACACATCTGTCCACTTTGTTGGTCAAGAATCTTTTGCTACACACTGACGTTAGTCTTAGAACTTTCTCTAAAGCTAATTGCGTGCTCAAGTCAGCAGGTAAACTAACAGTTTTCACAATCACTGGTTTGCGGTCAAGATGGAATACCTACACAGTAAACATTTCCACAGTTAGAAATATATAATTTATGTGAATAATATAATTTTGATTACGTCTTATATCTCACCATACATGTGCAATGTATCGTCCGGAAATAAATCAATTGGATGTCGTTCTAGAAGCTTCGAACCACGAGTCTTTATAGTCTTTTTTATGGACTTAAAAACAAAAAAATATATGTTTTTTATTTGATAGAATAAAACTTGTACACAGTAATCTCACAACTAAAACGTTTATTACTCAAATGCGTTTCAATGACAAAGTCGCCATCTTCAGTGATGCACGAACTACAATAGTCAAACTATACCAATAACTAAGTAATAAGCTATAAGTTATAGTTTGACTATTGAAGCTCATGTACCACTGAAGATGGTGACTTTGTCGTTGAAACGCGTTTGAGCAATAAACGTATTAGTTGTGAGATTCTGTGTACAAGTTTTATTCTATCAAGTATATCTTCTCACAAGTCAAGCTGAATATTTATTTATCTGTTCTTTATGGTCTTTTTTGATGGTTTTATAGATCTTATGACGTTATCTGATGTTTAAAGCGCAGAAAAGCTTTCAGATTAGTGGTGAAAACAGCCATCTTGAGACACAACCGTAAGGATTGCGACACACAAGTTAATTTTGATTAAAGTTAATGATTTTTTTATTGTAATTTCGGTATTTACTAATGGATTGTTAATTTATTTTAATTGTGTGTTGAGATAAATGGTGGAGGTGCCCGGCGCCTCCACCATTTATTACGAAAGGGCTTTTCGCTATTTATCTCAGAGTGGGCTACTCGCTTGGCTCTATCCTTAAGTGAAAGGGTACAGAGATATATCATACATATAAAGATACATAAACATATACACTTTATTCTGAAGATCTACTATATTACATATGATTCTACACTGTGTGAAAACTAAAATCAACCTTAGTCTAAATCATTTACTTTACACTACGGGCAAAACTGAGTACAAAATTTCTGCTCCCCAAATATGAATTCTTTTAATATAAATATGACACTCCCAATAGATTAACCCACAGAAACTGATTATATATCCATAATTTACATAAAACAATTATCCTTTTCATTCACAAACTGTGCCCTCATCTTTACTCTGTCCTGGTGGCTATCCTTGACGCCCACCCCGGTGTCTACACCCCGAAGCCTCCGGTCTCCCAAGACCTCTCTTCCACCCAAGAACCTTTCCAGAAAAGACCCTCCTTCTAATGTGTTCTGTCTATTTAAAACCTCTGTTCCCCCTCTCAGTTTTACCAGTTTCTTTCCTACAATTATGTTAGCCTACTAAAAAATGCAACTCAATGCGATTTCTATCATTCCTAATTGCTTAACTATCTATTCTATTTTACAGTAATATTACATAATGTTGCTGGCTAATACAATTCTGCTATTTTTAAACAATTATCAACATTGTTTTTGTGTATGTAACTAAATTACCTAACAACTCATTCTATTTCGTAACAGATTCTTTTTCATTAAATGCTAGTTATTCCTTGAGCTCTGAAGTTCAGTTGAGCCATCATAACTATTTATAGGATAGTTTGTTTATTTAGACATGTGCCCTTAATAAATGATTAAACGAACATAAATGGTTACAAATATTATCTTAATGAAACATTAAAAATAAAAAAAATAAAATTACAGAAAAAGATTAATTTAGAAAAGACAACTAATAGTAAAAAAACTCCCTAATTAGGCTCTACAGTAAAAATGGTGTATTTAATGATTTAGTTAGTTAAAAACAAAGTTAATCTGCATAGGTAGTTAGTTACCTAGTTGCCAACCCCTGTCAGGCGATGCTTTACAAACTCACTGCCCACTTCACATATAACGTTTTGACAATCGTTCTTCTGAATAACTGTTTTTTCACTAACCAAGTTTAATATCCGCACTACAAAAAAGCAATAACTATGACAGTTAGCTTGCGACCTCAGTTCACTGAAAGCATGATGCTTTCTGTTAGTTAGTTTTTTAAATATATAAATTACTATTATACTTCTTACTCATACACATTTAGTTATAGACCAGTCATTAGAGCACAAAAGAGGCAGTATTTATAAACAAATTTTACTGTAAACCGATTGCTTTATGACTTGAGGAATAGTATGTAGATAAAAATACCACCTTCGGAAACAATGATTTTTAATGTAGAATTTTTGAAACGACACCGTGAAAAATTGGACTTCTTTGAATTTTTTCTTATATTTTGTAAATCGTTGTATGAAACGCAATACTTTCATTGCAGAAGTTGTAGTAAATTAAAAACCTTTTAAAATGAGACTTTGTAAGTCTTGATCGGTGCATTTTTTATTGAGAAAAATCGGAAAAACCGTGGAAAATTGTGTGTTTTCTTTAAATTCATAATTTTAACATTTTAAAAGTTAAAGCTTAGGAATTGTGTAAAATGACAGTTAATGGCATGTAGATTAACCATGCACAAGTTGGACCCTGTCGGATGTATTGATTTTGTATAACAATTTAAAGGGTTATTTAAAAAAAATGCATATAAATGAATTTTTACGGCCGATTAAAAGTTTTCAAATTGATTCTGAAAGTACAGATTATGAGCTTCAAAACGTATATTTCAGATTTCCGTAAAAAAATGCTGAGAAGTTGTTTAAGGGAGGTCCTGAACACGACCCTGGAGTCTAGTAGAGTTGGTGGGGGAACTTCTCTGCCACTGGCTACATTACTGGCTAACTTACAGCAGCGGAGAAGTTCCCCCACCAACTTTACTTCACTAGACTCTGACCGATTGCTCACGTGTTTATGGTCGTGTTCACAAGCACTTTTAACCAACTTCTCAGCAATTTTACGGAAATCTGAATTACACATTTTAAAGTTCATGATCTCTACTTTCAGGATGCGTTTGAAAAATTTTAATCGGCCGTAAAAATTCATTTATATGCATTTTTCAAAATAAATATTTAAATTGTTATTATAGAAAATCAATACATCCGACAGGACTCAATAATATAAGTATGCTTTATATGGCCAATATATCCAACATGTTTAATCTACATGTCATTAACAGACATTTTACACAATTCCAAACCTTTAACTTTGAAAATGTAAAAATGTGAATTTAAAATCAAAAATGAATTTTCCTTGGATTCCCGATTTTTCTCAGTCAAAAATGCACCGATCAAGACTTACAAATTCTAATTTTAAAGTCTAATTTTAAATCTAATTTACAACTTTTGCAATGAAAGTATAGTATGAAAGTATAGTATCCAACGATTTAAAAAATATAAGCAAAAAACCCAAATACGTAAAGTTTTTCACGATTTTTGTTGTTTTAATAATTCCACAATAAAAAATCATTGTTTCCGAAGGTGGTATTTTCATCTACATACTATGCCTCAAGCCATCACAAAATCGGTTTGCTGTTAAATGGTTTAGAGTAAAAAATCTCTATTGACTGGATTATTATTCTAAAAATGACTTGTATTTTTTTTTACAACAGATCTCAAAATTCAATTCAGTACTTACATACTGATAATTTATTATTAATTTGCATTTAGTTACAAAAGTCTTAAAATATTTACTTCATATACTGAAAGTTTCAGGTCTGGCATCAATCAATACAATGTTGTATCAGGTACATCAAAATCCTGTCACATTACACCTGTACAAAAGGGTACAATTCTTGAAAACAACTTAAATTCATACCTTCGTAGCGAACCCCAATACACAACTATACTAAAACTAAACATTTTGTTTTAAACACCTCAATTGTGATGTATTGTATAAGCTCTTCGTATCAACACCAAATGAGGGCGGAAGAATAATTAAAGTTGTCTATATTGTTATCGATAACAAAATATTTTACAAAATGAATCCTCACCTTTTGTGGCATTTTACCCAGGACTAACTCTAAATCTAGATTGAAAGGGTATTCCTGATTTTCATTCTTGTAGCTTCCGTCCAGGTATTTTTCAGGGTTGGGTTCATCTTCTTCAGAAAGAATAACCTAAACATTTAAAACAACACATTATTTCCATATACACTAGCGGCTTTCATAATATTTTAAAATATCACTGGTTTTCTACTTGTAAAATCCGATTTTACAAAGACAAGCTACAATTCTTCAAATTTTAGCCTGTAAAATCTTTTGCTTACAACTCCTGTTATACCATAAACGTTGTAATTTATTTACACATTTAATATTATTCACTATCTTTGAGGTTATTATTAATCCTACAGTTGTATTGGATTTTTATGTCTCAAAATTAGTGTGGTTGGTGTGCAAAGCAAACAGGTGACCCCCTAGTATCACTATAAGTAGTATAAATAGTTTATTATGCAAAAGAAATTACTAGAGCCTGTGAGTTTTAACCCATTACCCTAAAACCTGCAGTAGCAATTAAACTGACCAAAAACTCACAAATAATTTTGTACAAAAACTCCAATTTTTTACCATTAACATATAAAATTACAACACTATCTATCTAAAACATTGAAATTTGTTTTGTACATTTTGTAAATATTATAAATATTTTTTCATAGTTATTAAAAAAATATATATATCTTTTCCTACAGCTACTTAATAAAATGTGTTTTTGCACACTCACAACAGTGGGCAAACATGTATTCATGTATACATGTATTCAACAACAAGTAATTATACCGAAAATGTATGCTAAAATAAAAAACAAATTGTTTAGAACTGAATTTTTTCAATCTTGATTTATTTGTCCTTAAATTAACAAAAAGTCTAGTGACCATCACTACTAAAAATTTTATGAAAAGTCCCTAACCAGTGGTGTCGCGGTCATGGAGCGAGTGGAGCAGCTGCTCCAGGGTGCTTGGCCTCGAGGGGGCATCAAATTGTTGAAATAGTACATTATGATGCAACGTGTTGTCTAAAGTTATCATTAAGAGTCGAGCGTAGGTGCATACTTATGACTGGCTGTTGTGACAAGAACCACAGTTAGTAGGACCACCTAACTGCACTTAAGGTTTACGCACAGGCCTGGCTGTGAGGCTTTCAGCACAGCGTAATTAACTCGGCTGGAGGCTACACACTTGCGAGTGGAGTCCAGCACATAGCTTATTTGTCACTGTAATGAGTGCTGAGGAGTAACAACAACATATTATTTATGGTGGGAATAAAAACTAGGTAAGTAGGACCACCAGTTTTCCCGATATTGTTTTCCCGATATGCAGGTTTAATCTTCTTAACATTGCCAGTGACTTCTGCAAGTGCAGAAAGGTCTTTTTCTAAGCTAAAAATTATCTTCGCAACACAATGTCGCAAAAACATCAAATTGTTTGGCAACAATATCTAAAAAGTAACAGAGCGATGAGTGTTGATTTTAGTAATGTGATAACCACATTTGCAGCTGAAAAGTGAAGGAAAAAATTATTTTGAATTTGAAAGTGCTGTAAATGTAAACTTTTCATTTTGTTTCGTCAATATTAGATATTTATAAAATACTATAAAAAGCATTATGTGAGAAAATCAGAAATTTTGATAAATTATCATTTATTCATTTAATTTAACGTTATATTATAAATGTATTAACAACAATTCAATTTAATTTTAAGATCA
>JAGFPH010001127.1:263089-275631 GCA_018207615.1 Philaenus spumarius
TTTACTATTTTGATGTTTAAAAACCCTGAAACTCACATGTATTACAAAGACCCCCTCTGATTATGGTTCAAATTGCAAAATTTTAATCATAATCAACCAAAAAAGAAATATATGTGAGTTGAAGCACCATAGAAATTCATAGTCACCTCACAAAAAAATATACCTCGTCTGCAATTGAATTTACAAAAACATTTTAATTATTCATCTCAATCATCCATACATACGTACCATAACAACCTCTCAAAGCTATTTGCCATTACAAATCAAATTACATTATTCATAAATATATATAATACAAATTTTTACAGAGTCCAACTTTCACCTGAAAAGAAAAATTTTATATACAATATGCAACATCGTATCAATGTATTGTAAGTCAAAACAATCCAAGTTCACAAACATATTTATCCTCAGCATAAATCTTTATCATAGGTTTCACCTCTAAAAACAATAAAATCAACATTTCATCATTACACCATTAGTTTGCTTTACATTCATAAACTATTTTTTTATGAAAAACAACAATTGTATCCGCTCTGAGATAACAATTAAAATCCATTACTTCACTTCTTCCACATTAAAACTTCAAAATTCAAATTCAAACTGAATCAACTCATTAATTTACTTTATATTCATAACTCATTTATGAAATACAACAATCGTATCCGCACTGAGATAACAATTTATATCAATTACTTTACTTTTACGAACTCATTAACCACCTTCAACTCTACTTTACATAGTATTACTTTACTTTACTTTGCATAAAATTCTTTACTTTTCAAGAATTTACTTCATTATTCAAGAATTTATTTTACTTTACAAGAATTTACTTTACTTTACATTCTTTCTTCGACTCTTGATTAATTATTTTACAAATTTACAACATATGTTATCAAAAATAGTCATTATTAAAATATATCTTAAATCTAACATGTCATTCATACCTCATTCATTCTATTGTATAACTTGCCAACTGTTTTTTATATAACCCCCTCAAAAACTCGGTTACTCTATTTTAATAATATTAAATCACTCAAAAAAAAATATCCTATTAACTACGAAGATTAAGCGAGATTGACCAAATTTTGTAGACCTGTACAACGAAGAAGAGACACCTTGTACCTCTAAAAGCACCTACACTATTGATCAACCTCTCAATAAGAAGGTTTTCACGGTTGACCCACAACCTATGAAATTTAAACAAGATTGACCAATAACAGTCTGCCTGTACTATCGATCAACCTTTCAATAAGAAGGTTTTCACGGTTGACCCACAACCTATGAACTTTAATCAAGATTAACTATAAACTAAGAACAACTTTGTGTATGTACACTACTAAACCTAACAATCATATGGATTGTGCACATGATGCGACACGTCATCTGGTCAACATCGAAATTCAGAAGGTTTTTTAAGGACCCAACAACCTGAAATCACTAGTGTACACCTTGTTAGGATGCACACCAGCTACTTGACCGTTTTTTAGGGACGTCTTACCCTTAAATCACCAGATGTGACTCAATGTTGCTATCTCTAATGACCTACAACAATGACGTACTAAGCCACACCTGGCTACACCCATATTTCAATATTCTTAACAAATCAAGTTATCATAACTATCATTTTACAATATCCATTTATATATCATAATTATATAGAGTACTTATCTCATAATGTATTAACCTACTAACATTGCCATTAATTAAAGTCTAACACCTAATAATAAATTACGTCGGCGTAGAAGTTTGGTTTGCAATGTAGTACTTTCGTAACTCTACCACATTTTATCTTTCAAAGCTATTTATTTATTAAATTTAGGTTTCATTCACTAATCTCCTTTTGACTACCCTTCTGGCATCCTTCTATTATGTTCTCTTCTAGTAACTGGCAGGACACTTATGCTGTTTACGGGGATGACTTGTCTTCGGAAGTGTGCCAGTTGATATCTATGCCTACTTAGTTCAACATAGACCCAACACACCCCCTCCAACTCATCAACCCCCTCAAGCACTGCCTATCATCCTTTGGTGTTTTGCCTTTCTATTGTTTAAATGAAACCCTTTCATCTCAACTTTATTATTATTATTAATTAAATCTGTACATTTATTTTTAACTTTAACTTGAAACTAACTTGCAATTTATAAAACATCAATTATGTATTTTCAAAATTATTTAGTCTATATACCTGAACTAATCTTCTTTAAATTATTAAACTTGCTTCATTTCTTTCAAATTTCCCAATATCTGTATAATAAGGCAACTTCAACTTATTTAGGCCTAGCCTATATCTAAAAATTTTCATTAACTCTTCTTGAAATTAATCAACCAATAACTATTCATTAAAAACTTTCTTTAATTAATTTTCTTCCTTAAATAACATTTTCCTAACCTTTTATAACTATATTTGTCTTTAAATACCAACTTTAGATAGAGTCTTTGTCGATTGTATTTGTCTTCATCTTAACTAACATTTCTTCAAATATCCATTTCATTTCAGCAATCTTTTGTCTAACTTTAAATTAATCATAACTCCTCACTTAATACCTGACGATTCACCTCTTAAAAAACTCATAAAAACATTATCATAGGAGATTTTCCTATGCGACGATCCTTCTTCAAAAAACACGTAGATAATACCTCAACTTTCATAATTCAACGACGACGATATGCACTTTGGCAACTTAAAACCTTCAACTCCACAAAAAACAACATTTCTTCCACTTAATAAACATAAACTTCCTCCAACTGACGAACATAATAACAACTTCATAAACATAACCTCCAATTAATCTTTCTTTAGACCTATATTGCTTCAATTTAACTTTCTTTGATTACAAGACTTGACACAAGACTCTTTTTCAGTTCAATTGTCTACTAAGACTCATAATAATCCTCTTTCGGATGAAAACCTCTTATTTATTGTATAAAAAACCTTTACTTATTTTAAAAAAATCTTAACTTCCTTTCAACTTGCTATTTAAACTTGAAAACTCATTAACTTCCCTTAAAAAATTATATTCATTTCTTTAACCAAATTTTCTTAATTTAAAATTGCCTTAATTATGATTTATTATTATTCAAAAACAAATTATTTATTTAAATTCAATTTAGTACTCTATAGAATTATTTATAAATGGTACACTATTATCAATGTTAAGTTTTGCTTTAAAATCTAATATTTTTCCTGGTGTGTCAGAAAAAATATCCTGAAAATGATTTAACACTACCCTTAATCTTTCTCTATTATTTTCCCACTCTAAATTTGTGTTTTCCATCACTTTATCTACAATGTTTTCCCATTCTACGTTATTTAGTTCAGAATTATCATCATGCACTACCTCATTATAATATGCACAAGCTGTATCTTCTAGTTGACAAAACAATTCACCTTTATTTTCTATTTCTGAAAACACTTTAGGCTCTATTTCTTTACATATTTTTAAATTATACACACAAGATTCTTTTAGTCTACTAATGAACTTCGTTGAAATTTCTACATTATTTACTTTCAAATTAATTAATTTATTTTCAAAATCTATTTTAGCTTTGCTATTCCCCAAAAAATCACATCCCATAATAAAATCTAAATTCAACCCCGTTACTACAAGGAAATTCATTAATACACTTGTATCGTCTATTTGTACATCTAAACAAATCTGTTTCGATACTCTCTTACTCCTGACACCAGTCACTCCCATTATAAGTAAGTTCGATACTGGCAACTGCATGAGTTTATGTTTACTTAATTTATTTAATTCATTAAAAATGTTTTCATTAATTACGGTTATCTCTGAACCTGAATCTACAATGCATTTATAATTTCTATTTAAAACTTTAATCTCAATTTCTATAATTTCACCTTTAATGGGTTGTGACTTAATGTCAGTGTAATTACTCTCGTCTATTAGTACATCTTGATTATCTAAACTAAAAACCTCTTTTGTTCCAGTCGGCCTATCATTTTC
Source organism: Philaenus spumarius (assembly GCA_018207615.1). Taxonomy (NCBI): domain Eukaryota; kingdom Metazoa; phylum Arthropoda; class Insecta; order Hemiptera; family Aphrophoridae; genus Philaenus; species Philaenus spumarius. Next base: position 267,059 of record JAGFPH010001127.1, read on the forward strand.
ATTGGACAATAGCATCCCAGCCGAACGTACTATTGTCTCCTTTCGTTTCCCTTTTGCTGGTCACCGTTCACCTGCCTCGGCATAGGCCTACCATTAGTGTAACCTTGTTGTGGTACATTACCCTGAAAATTTCTATTTTGTTGATAGCCTTGCGGAGGCATTTGTTGTTGTTGCTGCATATTTCTATCAAATTGTTGCTGTGGCATCCTATTTTGAAATTGCCCATTATTATTATTATAGCCCTGTGGAAACCTATTGTTTTGGAACTGCCTATTGTTATTGTTTTGATATTGTGGCCTATTCTGATTCTGTGAATTGTATTTGTTTTCTTGTATTTGCCTATTCCTATCAAAGCTATTCTGTTTATTGTTATCTTGTACATATTTATTACTTTCCTGCCAATCCATAATTATTTTTTCAAGTTTACAAAGGTTCTCAGGTGCCGCTGCTAAAATAACTACCCTTAATTCATCCGGCAATTGTTTCACTATGTGACGCGTAAAAGTCTCCATTGACATAGGTGGATCTAAAAACTGTGTTTGGTGGTGCAACCTAATGATATAGTTATGAATATCTTTGATAGGCCCTGTATATTGTTTTCCTAACATTATTGTCATACGCAAGTTTTCTTGCTTGTCTTGCGACCAGAATCTCTCTAGAAACGCAAGTTTAAAATCCTCAAATCCTAACCATTCTTGGTTATGTACATCAAACCAAGTACCTGCCTCTTCCTTAAAATATTTCCTGATGAGAACTAATTTATATTCCCATTTCTCATTTCTATACCTATTAAAGGTATCTAAAGCTTTAATAAATGTCTTAGGGTGTGGTTCCCTCTTTTCATTAAAAAAATCTGGTATTATTGTTTCATTTTTTGCTTCTCCTAACATAACTACAGATTTAGTTTCTAACCTAACCTCAAACTCATCTCTAAGTTCCTTAACATCTTTCTGTACACTACCTATTTCGGAATTTAACATTTCTACAACTTTATCCTCAACCTGATCACATTTCTTATCTAATTTCTTAATCTTATTATTAGTATGTACCAAATTTTCATTGACTTTTACAAATTTTTCATTAACTACATCCCTAGCTTTAACAAATTTATCATCAACTGCCTTGAATTTACCCTTCATTTCATTTGAAACTGCTTTGACTTTTTTATCAGTCTCTACTTTGTTAACTTCAAATTTCTTTGTTAAAGTACTTACTTCAACTTTTAAGCTATCAATCGCTACCTCATTTTTCTTGAATTTAGAGTTCAACTTAACAAAATCATCCTTAACTTCCTGTCTAAACTCACTAAACTTATCCTCAAATTTCTGATTTAATTCATCAGATTTTTTATTTAACTTTTCAAACCTACTGTCTAAATCTTGTTTGGTTTCTATTTTAGAATTATCCAATTTATTGTTTACCTCTAACCTAAATTCATCAGCCTTTTTATCTAATTTTTCAAATTTACTATCTAACTCTCGTTTAAAGTCTTGTTTATCTTCTAGTCTATATTGTTCAAATCTATTATTCATACATTTCAAAAATTCAAGTACACCAACATCATTGTTTCCTGGTGCATTGTTAACCTCCACTTTATTTTCCATATTTGTAACAGAATTTACTTCTGCATTTACCTTATTTTCATTTTCTACGACACTATCATTTGTTGAATGATTTAATATCGAAATACCAGAATCATCTAGTTCTGCCATCGTATATTTATTAATTAACCCCTTATAAATTTTATTTATTAACCTTAAAAACTTTTTAAAACTTTTTCAAAAATTTTGAAATACAGCCAACCACTATGGTTCCATCAAAGTCATCCTTCCCAGTGTTTTCGTTTGTGGTAAAAAAGTTCGGGCGCCATTTTGTAACGTGCTCTGCTGTGCAAGCCGTTTACAAACAATTTATTAATAGAAAACAAAAAAAAAAATGAAAAATAAAAATTTAATTTTGACAAAAATATTTCTAAGTTATTTTTCAAATAAAAAAAAATACCTTTACTGTGTAACAATTATTTATTATTTCCCACCTTCAATCCATTTACTTACTTAATTAATTAAATTATCATTTTAAAATATTGCAACACCTTAATCCCAATAAAAACAAACAAACATAACCCCAAAATTGAAGTTAGGTTATGTTTTGATCGCATCTGTGGTTACAACAGGCGATCACTAAATATCTGTTACACATCAACTTGTTATATCTGTGACTACAGTTCCTTGATTACAAATGGACTCGTCTGAAGGATCAGCCGCCATGTTTGTCACATGCGCACATTCCCTCCAGATTGTCTCGTGTTCACCAAAACCTGTAGCCATTTTGAATTACACTTACAAAGAAAACTAAAAAACTGAATTTATGATTTAAACAAGGTTCGTTACCACAAAGTACTTCTGGAAAGGATAAAAACTCAAATTAAAAACTCATAGTGGTTGACATTATTATTTTACTGAAACATTCTAAATTGTAGAAACACATACATTAATTATTATTTCAAGTTGGCAACTCATTGTTTTAATTATTCCAATCACACACTCAAACACACAAATTCATTATTAATAATTTTACCTTAGATATACAAAAACTTATATTGATAAATTATTCAAATGCAGACTTAGCTAAATTAGTTTACTACTTACGATCGTGTTGTTTTATAGTGCACTTTAAAGAGATAGATATGAATTTACAAAGAGAAAAAAACTTATAACACATATGAATTCAATTAAAATAGAAAAACCCCATTATTCTTTAGTTCGTCGCACTTTGGCCACGTAGATTCTGATTCACTTAGACTTTCGTTGCACTTGTTATAAAATCTTTATGAAGAAAGTTGGAAGCCATGCCGCGCGTGCACGCTAACTTTCAAAGTTGATAATTTTGATACAATTCACAAGCAATTCTTACATTCTCGCTATTGAACAATACACAGCACTGTCTTTACTCCTCCTTAAACATTTTTAAACGGTAGTTCAACTTTAACTACCGCAAAAAAGCACTTGTTAAAACATTTTGTTGGACTAGCCGCAGAACACGTCTGTACTGTACTCGAATACTGATGAGAGTGGGACGCTCAAAGCTCCTTCTTCAACGTTCTCCTTTCGATCACACCATCTGACGTCATCAAAACCAGAAGACCAATGAGAAGCCGTCCTTCCAGGGGACCGTAAATATGTCTCTTTTCTTGTAGTTACGCTAAGTACCAACATCTCAGGACAAAATTTCTGTCTCTATCATAGATGGATTACACAGGCTTCCAACTTAATCTATCAAGTTTATTTCTTACAATGTCTGGAATCGTCTTTCGATATTCATTCATCACTGTCTAAAAATTTAGTGGACCATAACTTCAAACTCTCTAATACCTTTTAACTGTTTTTCATAGTTTGACACATCGTGAAACATAATTTAAATATTTAAACAAAAATGAATTTAAACATGAAGTTAATATTGTTTCTGATTTAATCTGAATTACTAATTAATGTCTGCATTTCCCTTTGAATTTCTATGTTCATTAATATTATGAAATAACTAAATCTTTTAAATTAGGCTAATGTCCAAAATTTACCTTATGACCCTTTTTACGTTATTTTACTATTTTGATGTTTAAAAACCCTGAAACTCACATGTATTACAACTGATAAGTATCACTTAATTATTTCCCATGGATGATCAGTTCTTCTGAGCCATTAGCTAGGTACCAACAACTTTTGCAGAAAGTTTCATAAATTGTATCAATAAACCCAAGAATTATAAACAGTTCTATGATTTCCCTTTTCAATAAGTTTACCTTGCCATTATCGGTGACTTTTCCTACAAAATTGACAGGGCAACGTTCTCTGCGAGCTATTTCCTGAAGCAGTTTCTTGTCTTCCAGACGGCACAAGATAGCATCGTTTTCTTGATACTCGGCTCCCCAAATTTCTAAAGTACTCAAACTCGGGTCTCCCAATTCAAAATTCCTAGTAAATATAACGGCCCCAGCTGGTTCAACTAGTTCTTTGAGAACATTTCCTGGCAAGAAATTTAGGTTAGTAAAAGCATTAAATTTCAACTACAAGCACATTATTTAAATTTGTGTTCAGGAAAAGCATGTAATTTGATACCGCTTGTATTCTAACAAATGAACCACAGAAAATTTAGAATTAAGTATGATCCTGGTTTCCTACAGAATTTTGGTAATTAATTTCCCTGGCTTTTTTCAACTTCCCAGACCGACTCACGGCATATTTAGAAATTGTTTTACTACAAAATTTGAATTACATTTTAGTAACAAGTTATATTGCATACGTTTTAGCCTCCTCCTATCCTACATGTGTTATTGTTACCTCACCATCTACGGACAACAAAGAAAGCACAAAATTTTAGTAAATTACCCCATTACAAAAAGGTTTAATTTAAAATAAAAATTTTGTTTGCTAAGTACTCGGTGTAAATTAATATTTAACTAGTAAGCCCCGTGAAAAATCAAAGGCATATTAATTAGCTACACGTCAGAATTACATAATTTAAAAAATACTACTATTTAAAAACAACAAACTTCATGCAGGCTAACTATTCTGAGGGGATTTTGAACTCGGTAAATGTGCAGATATTTAGATATGATTTTATAAAGATGTAGGCCTATTTGTCAAAATTGTATATATATTATTATATATTAAAATAAAGATACAAAAATTATCTTTTAATTACTTTTATTTCATATTGATATATCAAATTATTTAGAAATTATTAATATTATAATGAAGAAATTAATAAACGAATATGTTTATATGTTGTACGAAGATGTACGAATGTTTCCAAAGTTAAACGAATGGATTACTCTTTTTTTAAATTTGTATAAATGAATATTTTGGTGATAAAAGATTGTATTTAGATTCATGTTATAAGCTCAAAGCAAATCTACATATAGCTTACATTAGTTTTATAATTCATATTTAAAAAAAATAACTTTACAAGTCATTATATTATCGATTGAAGTTGTAAACATAACCCCAAAGTATAATCTACGATAGGTTTTGTTAAAGTATTACCGATGATGGGTGAAATCAGCTGTTGTATTATATTGTTACTCACGTACGTACGTGCTTTTATAGGAGTTGATTACTTTAAGTTTTTAGTGTTGAGTTTTTTTAAATCTCAAATTTTATTTATGTTAATCTCAAACCACTTAAATTTGTTAACTTAAAAATTAGTTAATATTTCTGTATTTTGAAGACTTTTAACATAATACTGGAGATGTTAAGAAAAGAAAAACTGCTTCAGCAACTTGTAGTATGACAAGCTGGAGCAAAGAAAGACCTTTCAGTTTTTGAACCATCAATATGAAAAAATTTTCCCTGACGTTTTTATAAGTTTCCTGACTTTCCTTGATTTATTTTCTTTTAATGGTGAACCTAAAATAGGCTGAGAAAAAAAGGGTTTTCTATATTTACATGGGTAATTTTATACGTTTTATTTAATGTTTAAGATTGTTTATATTTAACAGAAATTTTTTGTGTAAATTCAAAGACTGGCATGTTTTATTTTGTGTTTATTTTTCTTCTAAAATTATAAGTCGAGTCGAGCCTGATATACTTTTAATTATTGGTCAGAATCAATAAGTAAAGTTTCCCAAGACTAGATTGGAAAAGAGAAGAAAAAAGGATACACTAAAGTTGATGGACGGATTAAGATGAAAGGTAACTACATCAAACAGGAATGAAGTCATGGAACGGATGAAAATAGAACAGAATTGTTTTAGCTTTTTAAGGCAAATATAGTCCTGAAGGACTAGGGATTAAGTAACAAAAGTAGGTAGCATTTTCGTTGGAAGAGAAGCTGAGCCGGATTACCAAGTTATTTCAAAATATACCAACATTTTGAAAAGCACAAAGAAATTAAATGATTGTGCCATCCTAAAGCTTTTGAATGGTATTTTAGCAAACAAAAAACCAAAACTTCTTACCATTTCCTCCTGCACCTTGGTCATGTATGCTACAAATTGGATTTCCTGAAGGGTTCTCCATGCAGGCACGGATCAACCGATTCATTTTTTGTTCCATCTCAGCATCACCTCTCTGAACTGCACCAAAATCCAGTTCAGATTTGTTATCTCCTTGCACCTGGAAATTCAGGCATTTGTACAATTCATGATTATTTACAAATACAGGGTATTCAAACGATATCTCTGGTTCCAATAAAGAGAGAATAGAGGAAAAACATGAAACAAATAGTATTTTATAGAAATATACATTGATCCTCTATCTATAATACGTTCAGCGAGTGTTTGCAGTAAATCTCCACCTATGACGGATGACAGGGAAAGACGTGGACAATTAAAACCTCTTAATAAATGTTTTATTAATTTACATCTGTATAAATTTAAAATTTAACTAAAAAAACGCATTGAAATTCTAAATTTAAAGCTTCAAAATGGCCACAGAACACAGCGATATACTGCAAACACTCACTGAACATACTATACAGAATAAATCAAAAGTCAGCTGTCACACACAGGTGTTCTTAATCTTTAATTGCAAGGTTCTTATGGAACCATAAACACAGGGTGTCCTTTTTAAATGGGTCACCATTATTGGTATCTTGTAAACTATAAATGTGGTTCTTGGTGTTTTGTTTTATACGACTAACCATTTAAAAGTTAGAGGGGTATAAAGTTTTAAAAACACCCTAACTGAGCGCAAGATATTCGACTTAAAATCGTCAAGAAAAGTCTTAAAATAGCTTTTAAACAAAAAATCACCATAAAATACAGATTGCTCATAAGAAATTCTAAAGTTGTCCGCCATATCGGAAAATAAGAGCGTTTTTATTGGTTCAAAATGTTTCCGTACAAAAATATCTTCCGCTCAGATAGGGTAATTTTAAAACTTTATACCTCTCTATCTTTTAAACGGTTAGTCGTATCAAAAACACACTAAGAACAAAGAGTCTTAAAATAATTAGTTAAAAAACAGGGTTTCTCATAAGAAATTCGAAAGTTGACCGCCAAATTGGAAAATGATTTAACTACATATTTATTTCGTAATTTATCCAAAAACAAGGAAAGGTTCCCCATTTAAAGTTAGCTGACACATTTATAGTTTACAAGTTATCAATGTTAGCCCATTTAAAAATGACACCTTGTCTAATATATTTTCTTAAAATCAAGCAGTTGTACATTGTACAGTTAATTAAGTATTATAAATCAATATAATAATATGTAAACATAAAAAATGTAAGTACTTTTTTAATATTTATTATACGAGGAGAGGAATGAAACTTATATCATTCGAAAGGCACTTTACCGTAGATGTGCACAAAACAAATCATGTGTATATATTGCCGTTAAGGAAGGTAAAATGAAATAAACTAAGCCTAACCTAAAATTGTGTTGCTAAAAATAAACAACAGGTTAGTGCGATAAAAATTTCCTTTTATTTGCTTAAGAGCAAAAAACATTGGCAATTATAATCCATCAACAATATTTTTCGGCAATAAGTTTTCAAAAACTACTTTACGACTGGATAAAATTTTATTTTGTGTTGTGATGATTTTGTTGAAATGTTTTACTGTTAGAGTTTCCTTTTTTTCATACTCAGTTTACAGTTAGTTATTCGTTCATCATTAATTTGAAGTTTATTGTGCTATCTTTTTCTTCTTCAAATAGTTAACAACAATCTTACATCAACAAGCCAATGCAATATATCATGTTAAAATATTTTGAGGTTAATTAAACAATTGACAAATAAAACTCACTTGAACTGAACTTGCTGCACCACCTCCTACACCTATCCTGTAAACAGGTCCGCCAACTTTTACAACCTCCATTCCTGGAAATATATTAAAATACTTTTATTACCCTGGCCATTGATTATACAGAGTGGGGTCCATAATAATCTGTATAATTATGCAAACAGTCTGGAAACAGCATAATACTTCAAAAAGTAGGAGTCTTATGAGATAGGAATAAAAGCAGTTATTCACAAATATAAAAAAAACACTTTTTGGTGAGTTTGAAATTTTTGACCGCCATCTTGGATCCGCCATCTTAGAATGAACTTAATTTTTTTAAATAGGAAGATGGTAATGTGATACATCATTTCGATGTAGAATTTCAAGAGAAAACCAACGGTGAAATTTACACATCCATATTTTTAACCGATTCAAAATGGCGGCAAAATCGGAAAACACGATTTCGTTGTTTTTGGCCACGATATTGAATCGGTTAAAACTATGGATGTGCAAATTTCACCGTTGGTTTTCTCTTGAAATTATACATCGAAATGATGTATCACATGACCACCTTCTCATTTAAAAAAATGAAGTTCATTCCAAGATGGCGGTCGAAAATTTCAACTCATCAAAAACTCAGTTCTTTTGTGGTTGTGAATATCTGCTTTTATTCCTATCTCATAAGACTTACTTTTTGAAATATTAAGCTGTTTCCAGACTTTTTCCTCACTCTGTATATCATAACCATACAGAGAAGAGATATTAGTCATGCTTATTGCAATAAAAAGTTCTACAAAAATCCGTGACATTGTTGTCTGTACAGTTTTCTTATTAGTCCAGTCGCTAGAAGGATA